>JAJIZL010034657.1:0-81788 GCA_023969395.1 Amblyomma maculatum | reverse complement strand
AATACACTTCACACAAAGAGTCCCATGAGTGGCCCGACCGCATTGTCCCCGAAACCCACCGTTGGCAAAAGAGGTGTTGGGCGCTAAATCGGCTTGCTACCTCCCTGTGCGCGAGGCAAGCGTGACAGTGCGTCACCATTTGCGTGAGCGGTGCCCCTTCGGTGGGTCACGGTCACATTGTATCGCTGCAGCGCCAAAGCCCAACGCGCCAGTTTTGCCCCGGCTGGCTGGCTGGCCTTGATGTAGGCCAAAGGATTACTGTCGGATACGACATGCACCCGCGCCCCATATACCCAAGTGTCAAATCTGCGTAGAGCCCACATCACTGCGAAGGCCTCTCTCTCAATTGTGGCCCATCTCATCTGCGTTTCGTTGGCTCGGTGGCTCGCGAACGATATGGGAAGCTCTCTGCCTGATCCATCTGTCTGGGTCAGGCAGGCGCGTGCCGCAAAAGCGGATGCATCCGTAGATAGCCAGTATGGCTTGTCAGGATCCGGAGTTGAGAGCATCGCCGCTCTGCAAAGTGCTGCCTTTAGTTTCTTAAAAGCCTCTTCCGCCTCTGGATTCCACGGAATTCAATTTGGCACTTTCTTTCCCGTCAGCGCTGTGAGGGGTCTAGCGATTTCCGCATAGTTTTCAACATAGTCTCTATAGTAACCGCAGAGACTGAGAGCACTCTTGAGCTCGCGTTTTGTGTCAGGCGTCGCCAACTCATTGATGGCGTCAACTTTCTCAGGGTCAGGTCCATGCTGCCCCGATCCCACAACGTGTCCCAGGTACCGGATGTGCGGTGCCGCGACCTGACATTTCTGTAGGTTGGCTTTAAATTCCGCCTCGCGTAGAGCACTGAGCACCGCCCTAAGGTGATCAAGGTGTTCCTCCCAAGTTCCGGAGAATACTGCTATATCGTCCAAGTACGCGCAAGCGTACTCTTGGTGTGCCCGTAGCAGCTCGTTCATGCCTCTTTGAAATGTCGCGGCCGCGTTTTTCAGTCCGAAGGGCATGACCCGCCACGCAAGCTGCCCGACGTGGGTAACAAAGGCCGTTTTCTCCTGACTTTCTTCTTCCAGAGGAATTTGCCAGTACCCTCGTTATAGGTCTATTAGGGTAATGAATTTCGCGCCACCCACCCGAAAGATTAGTTCCTGCTGGCGGGCCATAGGGAAAGCGTCGTCCACAGTACCGGCGTTCGAGGCCCTGTAATCCACACAAAGCCTGAGTGAGCCGTCCTTCTTAGTCACGCACACCACCGGATGGGCGCACGCGCTCGAAGCCGGATATACGAGCCCTAAATCTAGCAGCTCGTCCACCTGTCTCGCTACCTCCTTTTTGAGGAGTTGAGGCACGCGATAGGTATACCGCTTTTTCGGGATGAACCCCTCTTGCAGTACTATCCTGTGTTCTCCGATGCGCGCCGCTCCCGGCCGTCCCTGAAATACATCTCCGTATGACCCAAACAACTGGCGTATCTGCTCATCCCGGGACGGAGTCAGATGCTCTGTCGCACTGGACGGCAAACAACCATCAAGCTGCTCATCGGACGGCGTATCTGCTCATCCCGGGACGGAGTCAGATGCTCTGTCGCACTGGACGGCAAACAACCATCAAGCTGCTCATCGGACGGCGGGGAGCACTCGACTTCTTCGAATTCAGCATCCTCGCCAAAAATCACGCTTGTGTGGCTTACTCTCGCATGATATGGGCACAGGTGATTTGCATGTACCACCTTTCTCTTTCCGTCTTCCACCTCAATTTCGTATGAGTTCCGGCGGGGCCTCGAACTGACCCTATAGGGGCCGCACCACCTTGCGCAGAGCTTTCCGTGACTGTCCGTGCGAAACAAAATTACATCCTCGCCAACGTTGAATGTTTTTGGTCGGGCACGGCGGTTGTAGTGCGCGGCATAAGCTCCCTGCTTCGCGGTGGCGGTGAGCCCCGCCATCTCGGCCGCCAATTGCAACTGCTCCCTCAACTTCTCCAAGTATCGGGCCGCTGGTTCTCTAAGATTATTGGGGATATCTACCTCTCCTGACCAAGTTTTCTTTAGTATGGACAAGGGTCCCGTCGGGTGTCTCCCGTAGAGCATCTGGAATGGAGAGACTCCCGTTGTATCATGCGGCACTTCTCTGTATGCCCAGAGCAGGAAAGGTACACATTTGTCCCAGTTACGCCTGTCACTTTCAATTACATGATAAGTCATGTTTTTGAAAACACGGTTTCATCTCTCGACGGAGCCGTTACTCTCAGGATGCTCCGGAGTGGAAAACCGCGGCGAACTGCCGATTTTCTCGCAGAGTAGCTGCGTAATCTGAGCGGCGAAATTAGTACCCTGATCACTGCATATCGTTTCCTGGACGCCGGTGCGCGAGAATATCTCAAGAAGCGCGTCGCACGTCTTCCGCGCTGTAAGCGACGTTAGGCAGACGACTTCTGGCCAGCGCGTATGTAGGTCGGTGACGCAAAGCGCGTACCTGTGTCCCCTTGCTGACGGGGGGTTAAGCGGCCCGATAACATCGATGTTCACCACCTGAAAGGGGTAACTAGGCCGCGTGAGCGGGGCGATGGGAAATCTATCTGCTGTTCGGCGGTCTGATCTCATTTGACATCCATGGCAGGTCCTGCAATGTTAGTTGATGTCTGCGTTAACACCCGGCCAGTAGAAGCTCATTTTTACTCTGTTCATTGTTTTCCTCTTTCTTAGGTGCCCTCCCCACGGGGACTCATGCGCCAGCATCAGTACTTCGCCTCTTCTCTCCCTAGGCAGCACTAGCTGCTCATACAGTATGCCGGCAATTTTGTCTTTGTGGTAGAGCAAGCCATCGCGTACGAACATCCCGTGGCTACTCGCTTTCCCCTGACGCCAAGCATCGGCGAGGCCCGGGTCCGACCGCTGCGCCTCACGGAATACATGATTCTCTTGCGCTCTCGTCGCCTCGAGGTGTGTCTCGTTAGCGGCCACTAGTACCTCATCCGTACTCCGATCTGCCTCGTTGTTTCCCAACGGCCAAAGTTCTTGCTATCCCCAGCTGCCAGTGCCCAGGGTCCCGGCTTCCACTAGTTTCATGTCGGGCATCTCACAAGCTCTGCTGCGTGCCTGCTTAAGCATGTCCCAAGCCTCTGCAGAGAGTAAGCAGTCTGCTTCCCTGGACGCCAGCTCACTCGTTACGGCGCACAACAGCGACGCACTCTCTCTGATCTGCCGATCCCGATCTACTGCTAAGCTTAGCGGCACTCTAGCGAGCTTGGCTACCACTCTAGCGCCAAAAGCTCCCACTAGTGGTATGTTGCCGACCACCTCCACCTGGTCGCTCGGTATGGCGCCCTCTTTAATCACCGTTATCTCTGCACCCCTGTCGATCAGGGCCCTCAGACCCGTCTCGCCGCATCTCAAGTCGACGTATTCTAGTGACGCGAGGCCATCCTTCCCCGATGGCTCCCCGCAAGGCGGAAAGTGGCGGGTCGTTCCCCGTCCGACCGCTCCGCTGTCATAGTTGTCGACAGCGTTAAGTCTTTCTTGCACTACTCTGTTCACGATTTTCTTATGCGCGTCACCAGTTGCTGGTTTTTTAGGGCAAGAGCGAGCGAAATGTGGTCCGTCGCAAATGAAGCACGTTGAGGATCTCGAGGAGACTGGGTGTTCCTGCGCAGCTAGGCCGGAATTTTGCAAAGTTGCTTGTTTGCCAGAGGGGATTCTGCCTGCAACTGTTTGCTTCTTTCCCAGCCACTTACCTTCGCAATCCTCGTAAGCCTCCACCAACCTCGCTATCTCATGTGGCCTCACCCAACCGTCCCCCTCCTCTCGTTTCACGTACTTATACGCCTCAGTGCTCAATGTCTGCTTCATCTGGTCAGCCACGTGCAGAGCAATCAGGCCCTCTAGCGTTTTGATCCCCCGCGCCGCCATGTAAAAAGCATAGTAGCTCTCAATTCGCGACGCGAAGTGCTGCCAGGTCTCGTCACGAGCCGGAAGCGCATTGCGGAACTGCCTAAGGTAGTCACCTGGCGACAGACGCAAATCGGACAGAATCGTCTTTTTTACCAGATCGTAACTGTCGAGCTCCTCAGTTGAAAGTTTAGAAAAGAGGTGTGGGATTCTCGCGGTCACCAGAGGCAAAACTAAATTGCTTCTAACCTCTTCAGGCACCTTATAGGAACGAAAAATGCCCTCGATTCCCTCGAGCCACACTGGAACCTCTGGATCTGAGGGAATTGCGGTCAGTAAACTCTTAAGCCGTTTTGCGAAATGCGCTAGTGATTCCTCGCGCGTCGGCTTACCATCTGTTAGTGAGCCTTGTGGTCCACCACTTCGCAGCTCTAACTGACGTGTTTTTTCCCGCTCAATGAGCAGCGTGGTCTTCCTAAGCTCCAGCTCCATTTCTAGCCGTCGCATAGCTGAATCGGGAGCCTCGCCACCGCTTTTATCTGCTCCTGCTGATCCTATTGTTTCCATCATTTCGCCTGCCCCCGTCGCCTCCTCTGCTCTTGAAACTCCGCTATCACTTCCGCTCTCCTCCGCACTCATTTTCGTGACCACTGCACCGCTACGCAGTAACATGCACAGTTCCTGTCACTCGCTACAAAACGCACGGCACCAGTGGGTTCCGAGGACCAGCATAAGGGCCACTCACCTTTCCGCTGGAGTAGCCACCCTGCCTTCCCCGACCACCGCGTTGTCTGCCGTTCCTGCGCCCGGGCTTTGCTCCTCTCTGCTGCCAATGCGCGAAGTAATACTTGGAAAATACACAACAGTCCACCGCTAGTCCATTAGCGGCTGATATCACTTTCGCTGCCTGATCCCTTGGCTGGTGAACTGGAATCAGTTCCTTGATACGCTGAGCACCGCTGGCTCGGTCCGTTGGCCGTGATGCGTGGCGTCTTTCGCTGGCGCGCGGCTCGCACTTTAGCGCAGTGAAGGCTCAATCCGTTGGCCACCAGATGGGCATCTTTCGATGCTGCGCCGCTAACTCCTTAGCTTCAGTGTCGGTCCGTCGATCTGAAGTGATGGCTCGGTCCGTCGGCCACAATGTTGCTGTCTTCTCGTGCTCCTCCTCCTCCTCCTCAGGCGCTGTCCATCGGTCCAGAAGTCTTCCTGCTGAGCAAGTTTTTTTTTTTTTTTGTGATCGCCGAAGCCTGACGGGAGACGGTGATCCTGTATTCGGCTGCGCCAGTAAACTTCTTTTCGATGGATCTTGAAGTTCCTTTTTTTTCTTCTTCTTCTTCTTGTTGGTAATGGTCCCGTCTCCTTGCTTTGTCGAAAGAATTTCAATGGGCCGAATTAAATTAACAAACTGATTTAATTAAACTAATAGGTTGAATGGATGAACAAACACAGCACAGTTGAGAGGAAGAACAAATAAAACACAGAGTTGGGTCGCCCTCCGGCTTAGGACAGTCCTTCGTCCCAAGTGAGCGTACGGGAGAACGTCCGTCTTCTTCCTCGCTCGGGCCCCAACTCCCTGGGCCACCCATCGCACCTCCTGGTTTTCGCGTGCTTTCCATTTCCGCGAAACGTCCTTGGTGCTCCCCCCGTTCACACAGATTCGTGGAAAATCGTAGCCGAGGTCCAGTTCGCCGAAGCGTCCCAACCCCGGCCCTTCCACCACTGGCATTCCACTCTCGAGGACGCGCACGAGATTTACGACCGCGCTTTACACATACAAAATAAGAAAAACAACACCAAACGGACGCTCGACGGGGTCCGCCGACGGCGTTCGGAGCCTCGCGCGCTAACCACCAGGCCGAACACAGAACGGCAGAGTGCCTTTCAATGCGCGAGACCCTCGCCCGTCAAGAAAGACACAAAACAGACACCGCGCACAAGCAGGGACACTTCACACTGTAACCCAAAAACAAGAAAAAGGTCCCCCCTCCCTGGGTACGGCGCCGCTCCGCCCGCGCGCCTCGCGGGCCGGCTGCCCGAAACGGCAGGAAACACAAACACACACAAAAATAAAACTCGAGAAAACATACACTGTTGACGACCTGACAGAAGGGGTGGGATGGAAAATGAATTAATGCGTAAATACGCGAAAAGGCACGCATTCGTGCTGCTGAGACACAGAGTGCCAAGTGCGATCTTCTCGTAAAACGAATTATTATGTTGCGAAGAGTTCTTGAAAACACATGCATAGTTTATGCCAGGGACCTCACGCCATTTTATCGTTGGACCAGGCCTATGTGCGTGAGTGTACAGCCCTGACCATATCTAGCTATAACAAGGTCCCTGCTTTCAAATTGTCGCCGCATCCGACCATGCCGAGCAATAAAGTTGTTACAGGCCATGTGAAGCAGCACGTCCGGCTTCCTCTGTGCTTGCATCATTTTGTATCGAATGCGTCTGCGTGCGACGAAATGTTGCTTTGAAAGCAGTGACCATGTTATAGCTAGAAGTGGATGACCCTGTACAAACACCAGCATTAACTCGATACCCATCGGAAACCCCTGCGCGGGAGTGTGATAGACTACACCTTTCGGCGATTGCACGTGCAGTGCACTCTCCTTTTCCTAGAGCGGACCGCTGGCAGTACCTCTCTGGCAGCCTTTGTCTTGTTCCTTTATCTCCTGTGCCTTTCCCGCTCCTTGGCCCAGTCACGCATGCCTCGCGCTTTCAAAACGCCAAAAGGCACGGAATTCATGTTGCTCATTGGAATGACAAGTCATATCACTATGCGCTGACTAGAAGAAAAAAATGAGAAGGGAAAGAGGGCACGTTTAGCAAGGCCAGGTGCTTTAAAAACGGAATTGAGAGTGAATGTACCAAAGGGTGCTCACGTAATGCACTATACGGTTCTTACCAATTTTCTCTGAAAAGGGCAAAGTGATTGTTAAAATGAGACATGCTACTGAAAGCGTAAAAAATGAGCCTGGAGACACCCACCATCTCCCAGGTCCAAAAGGACGTTTCGCACTTAATATTTTCAGTTGGGCATCTATGTTTGTTACAGACTGCAGTTTGGATGCGGGAGTCAACTTGCACCTTTTGAAGGAAACGAAAGGGGAACAGTTAAATGTAGGGAAAGTAAAAAGCTTTAATTTATGCCTGTGACATGTGAAACTCTCTGCTTGAGACCTAACTACAACCCAAGGCATTGAAAGTTTTGAGGAAAGGATTCGGTTACAGAGTGTGCTGAAGGTGTGTTTCTTTGTAAACTCCCATTATGCAACCTCGCTTACAACCACCGCCCTCTTGGTACTAATAATGCAGCCGAACACCCCAAGACCGTTAGCTGCAGCACGATGAAGACTTCCGGTCGCAACACTTCAGAGGCGCCTTCATTGCGTAGTTCATGAGGCCCCCTTGTTCCTCTGGTCTCCTACTGAACAATCCCTGTAAATTTATAACTTTCTTGTGCAGTGATTTTACTTTGTAATGAAGAGTGAATAATGAAATATTTCTGTAAATTTGTAGGGATCAAGAAGCTTTTGGCTGCTGCAAATCGCAAGAACTGCAAGGTGATAGAACAATGGGTAAAATCAATTGTGGCCCATGCGTACTACTGTGCGGAGAGCAGCCACGAAAATGAGAACTGATAGTGGCAAAGTGGTCCTCTATACTGCAGCACATCTCGGATATTCATGAAGGCCACTCGATCCCTTTTCATATCTGTGAGCAGTCAAGCCTACGGCAGAGAAGGAATGGATAAAGCAAGGTAAGCAATTTCAGACCCTGCAGCTGCCGTTTTAGACAATCTAAATACTATCTTTAAATTGCCCGAAACGACCCGCAGTTGTAGTTCAGTGGTTAGGGGGCTCGACTGCTGTGCCCAAGGATGCGGGATTGAATCCCGGCCGCAATGGCTGCTTTCGATGGAAACGAAAAGCAAGGTGCCTGTGAGCTGTAAGGTGTCGGCGCAAGTTAAAGAACTTAATTAAGGTGGCCGAAATTTTCAGTCCACCACTGCAGCATCTTTCACAGCCTTAGTCACTTAGGGACATTAAACCCCATAAAAATGAAATCCAACCAAATCAGATTGCCTGAAACGGCACAAGCCCGCAATAAATACTTGTAGATGCCCGAGCATTTTAAATCTGTTTTTTTTTTGCGGTATAAATAACCTAGTTGCCTTACTGCACAATTCTAATTATGCCTATGTACAGCATGTTTCCATTTGGTAATTGATGTATTGTTTGCATAAGAAATACATTGAACTTTTGATAAAGAAAATAGTACTCTTTTGGAGCTGGTCATTGCCTATTTACATAATTTGTGTGATGTTCAGCATAGTTCGCCCCAATTTGTAGACAATTGTGCTCACAGAAAGAACAGGTTTGTGTGAGCCAACGTTATGTTAAGTGTTTTGACGGGGCAAATATGAAATTAAACGACCAGATATTGATCAGTATGAACTGGTCTGCGAGTTGGTCAGACATGGTATCAAGTGAAGCAGCACGACGGCAAAAGACTTAGGTGGGATTAAGGAACAAAGTACTGTGATTGTCCCTTCGTCTCCTCCAAGCCTTGTACCGTTACACTGCTTTGATATCTGGTTTTGGCGCGGTCGCACTTCATTTCTGATGGCTGTAATTATGCAGTGCGGGTATGTTATCGTTTTGGCACGGGTGCACATGACCAGATTGCGTGATTCCGTTCCCTCAACGTTAGGGTCCTCTGAGCAGCGTCACCTGGCGATAGATAGCGAAAATATTGTAAAAATGAATAATACCGGGTGTTTAAAGCTGGCCGTACTCATTGCTTCTGTGGCGCAATGGATTGACATTACGTACCTCAGCACCAAGCGAATGAAACGTCTGTTCGAATCTCTGTGAGAGCAACTTATTATGAATTTCGTTTTATTCTTTTTAACCGCAACATTTAAATAAGCTACCAAGATCACTCCTGGAGAGTGTTCCCCTTTAGGTTGCAATATGTACTATTTTTACTTTTTAATAGCCGTAAAACCAGACATAAACAGAGCCACGAGTTGATGGCATAGTAATGGCCACACTAATCAATTACCTTCACTGTAACCATTTCCTGCCTTCAGTGAGTGCACCTTTACGCGAGTATGCACATTTAGGTTGCGTTCAGAGACACCTTTCAGTAACTATCGCCGTTTAACGCGCTGAGTGGCAACCAGTGAGGAGAAAGAAGTTGCGGGACCCAACCGTTGAGGTGACAGAATTACGCAACCAGATTGGTGCTATTGTCACTTGTCCTAGGCTCCTGAAGGACATAAAGCAGCTGGATGGGAAGGCACAAACATACAATGTGGAGACGCTCCATACCTGCCTTATTCATTTTGCGCCTAAGGGCACAGTATTTTCTCATGGCATCATGGCTGCCAGGTAATGTAAAAATTACAGGCTGTGAACAGCTGCACATTGGTATGATTATTTATTGTTGCTCTTGCTAAATTGGTACTTCTTTCAGATCGTACATTGCTGCACTACATTTCAATGAAAATAGCCTGAGGGATCAACGCAGAACAGCTGCAGGAAATGCGCAGTGGAAGCTGGAGCACCGAAAGGCACGAGGAGGAGAGCCTGTGGCCCTGCCGTTGAATGAGGACCCAATTTATGGTAGGTTTCATAACATCTCATGCCATAGCTGGAGACATGCTGCATATTTATAAATAGATGCTAATTTATGTTAAATTGTTTGTATTTTGTGCTGATAGCCTCATTTCCAAGAGTTTTGATCGACATCATTAGCAGCGCAATCAAATTGAGACAACATTTTGAACTGTTGTTATTCTGAAAACGTGACTCAGGCAGAATAGAGATTGGATTTCAAACAGCTTTTAAAGAAACAGCTTCAATACATGAGGCAAAGCCAAAATCGCCATGTGTATCCGTTGACCTTCTAATAGCTACGAGTTCAAGTTGGAGCTTAAGCCACGTTCACTTTGGGTAGCTGTTCCCACCAAAGGTCAAGGTCAATGATCAACTGACATGGAGAGTAGCTTAACGTATAAGCAACTGTGTGGCGAGACACAAGATAGCTGATGTCAATATCGACTATATATAGAAGCGTGCAGCGCGCCTCGGCCTTAGCCGCGCCATTGACTCCGATTATTCACATTTCAAACCAAGACAAACGTCTTTATGCATCATCAAAGTCTCTTGATAACCATAACGAAATAAAAATCTGCTGAATAGCTTTACCATCTGTAACCATGCTTCAGCTATCACTTCACACTAGGTTTGACTGAAGGTAAACCACAGCCAATTTTGAAGTTAGGATCTGAACCATCTTTTTACAGTCATAGTGTACATCTAATGAAAATGAAGAGGTACTGTAATTAGATGCTTATTCCCGTCTGATTCAGCATTCGTATTTTGTTCCAGGCTACATGAAGCAGGGGACAGACATGTAGCCTTAATTTCCCTTGTAAGTCATCACTGCGATATAAAAAATTACTGTCTCTTTTGAAACAGCTATGCTATTTTACCCTGTCACATTTTGCAGGTTATAGGAGCAGTCTCCAGAAAACTGTCATAGATGCTGTGGAGAGACCTTCGCCACATTGTGCCATAGCATCTCCACCACCACCACTGAGCAAGAGCTACCCTCAAGTCAGCACTCAAGAAGTGGTAGAAAAATGAAGGCACCGGTAGAGACTTCTTTGATCAGCAACAGGATGGCGGGATCATTCCATCTAAACATCCCAGACAGACATACTTAAAATATGCGATGACAGTTTTGCGGCATTGTTCGTTGTCTTAGGCAAGTACCCCTGGGAAATAATTCTCAGTATAGTTATGCCCAATAAATCGGCCATAAATCGTCCTTGAGAGTCCGCGCATTCGGAGAGCGCCGCTGGAGAGCCGGACGTGGTTTTTCGAGAATGCGACAGCGGGCCGAGGCGTGTTGATGAGGGACATCAGGACAAAGGACCACGGATTCTTATCATCCCGACATGGAAAGGCGCGTCTTATACAATTGAATTGAAGTAAAGTGCTCTTGTCGGCCATACAAACGGGCGTGATTTGATCTTCGACACCCCTCTTCTGAACAATGGACCACGGCGGCGGGGCGAACCAGGAGCCCGCCACGCCGTCGTGTTGTGACTCAGCAGCGGGGACGGCTTCCTTAGCCGTTCCTAAGGAAGCGACTGTTGACTCAAAGTTGCTGCTTGTGTCAACACGTGATCATTAAGACATACTGGCTTACACCAGGGTGTAGTTCTCTCAGGCTCCAGTTTGGCGGAGGGGAGATGGGTTCCTTATCGCCTGGCTGGCGTCGTTACAGCAAAACTACATATTGGGACTCACTGCGGAAGATTGCTTCCTTAAACGATCTTAGGGAGGCGGCGGTGAATTCAAAGGAGATGCTACACGTGCTGGTCGATGCCCATTATGACCAGGCATTGTGCTACTAAGGAGGAGAGCACCATCGCCTGACCGGCGCCGTTTAAGATGGCTGAAACCAGATGGGACATCGCCACTTCATAGAGAACAATGGGGACGGCCTGGCTGTTTTGCAGTGGTATACAGTATTCCCTGTAAAAGTGAGAAGAGGTGTGTGTATGTGCGCATTTGTGCGTGTTGAACAGTTGGGCGGAGCCAAAGAAGCTATGGGCGGAGCTACAAGAAGCGGCTCGGAGCCTATTGGACGTTTGGGAAGCTGTGGGTTTTACAATTGGATTGATAAGTGTGTAAGGTGTTTATAGGAGCACCAAGACCGCAAGCAACGTCCGCAAACCAAAGCGACGGGGGTAGCGTTCTAATCAACAGGGCAGTGCCAACAAGGCTCCGGCTCCACTTCGTCTACCTCTTCGGGTTGGCGCGCGAGCTGATGGCGATCGGGATTACTACAATACCCCCCGGCGGAAAAGGAGCCATCCTGGCGACTCATGGTGAGGAAAGGGTAGGGGGATCATAATACGGCTTGAGGCGGTCGACATGTACAGTTTCTCGGCCGCGGCAGCGATGATCTGGAGATGGGTTCAAGGGCTCTACTACGTAATTGACGGGAGAAGATTGTTCGAGAACGCGGTAAGGTCCATGATAGTGCGATAGGAGTTTGGATGAGAGGCCGGGTGCAGAAGAAGGCACCCAGAGCCAAACGAGGGCACCTGAGGGATATGAAGGTGCTGGATTTGTAGGGTCCCGGTTATGCTTTTGTTGAGCCTGGTTCTCCGTTGTGAAGGAGCGCGCCAATTGTCGGCATTCTTCGGCAAATGTGTGCGCTTCAGACAGTAGAGTGGTCTCTGAAGCGTCGGGTTGGTAGGGCAGGATAGTATCCATGGTGGACGAGGGTTCACGACCATATAAAAGAAAGAAGGGGGAGAACCCAGTCGTAGTCTGCGTAGCCGTATTGTAGGCGTACGTTACGAAAGGCAGCACTTGGTCCCAATTAGAGTGAGCGCTATCAACGTACATGGCTAGCATGTCACTAAGAGTGCGATTAAATCGCT
The DNA here is from genome assembly GCA_023969395.1 of Amblyomma maculatum. Classification (NCBI taxonomy): domain Eukaryota; kingdom Metazoa; phylum Arthropoda; class Arachnida; order Ixodida; family Ixodidae; genus Amblyomma; species Amblyomma maculatum. Next base: position 69,429 of record JAJIZL010034657.1, on the reverse strand, counting down.
CAGTCATGCCGTTCGTTTGGGGGTGATACGCTGTGGTGCTCCGGTGAATGATCTGGCACTGTTTGAGGAGGGCTTCGACAGTGTCGGAAAGAAACGCACATCCGCGGTCACTGATCAATTCTTTCGGTGCGCCGTGACGAAGAACGAGGCGATGCAGAATGAACGAAGCAACATCCCGTGCGGTGGCAGACTGCAAGGCCGATGTTTCCACGTAACGGGTTAGGTGGTCAACGGCTACGATGACCCAGCGGTTGTTAGCCGACGTGGTCGGAAGCGGGCCATACAGATCGATACCGACACGGTCAAAAGGGCGGCTGGGGCAAGGCAATGGCTGCAACGGAGCGGCTGGCTGAGGGGATGGATTCTTGCGACGTTGGCAGGCGGTACAGGATCGGATATACTGACGAATGAAGCGGTACATGCCGCGCCAGTAATATCTCATACGCAGTCGAGAATAGGTTTTCATGACACCTGCATGGCCGCATTGGGGATCGGCGTGGAAAGAGGCGCAGATTTTGGCACGGAGATGTCGCGGAATCACGAGAAGCCACTTTCGTCCTGTAGGATGGTAATTGCGGCGGTATAAAAGTCCATCACGAGTGGCGAAGTGGTGGGCCTGACGACGAAGTGCACGTGACGGAGACAGCTCTGAGGGCGTAGACAGGAATGTTAAGAGGGAGGATATCCAAGGATCCTTCTGCTGCTCAGATTTCATGTCGGTAATGTTGAGCGGCGACATATCGTAGGCACAAACGAAGCCAGCCGTCGAGTCGTTAGGAAGCGGTGAACGGGAAAGGGCATCAGCGTCGGTGTGCTTGCGTCCAGATCGATAGATGACGTGGATATCGTACTCCTGAAGACGTAACGCCCAGCGGGCGAGGCGGCCGGAGGGGTCTTTGAGGGAGGATAGCCAACAGATCGCGTGGTGGTCGGTAACAACGTAGAATGGGCGACCGTAAATATAAGGACGAAACTTGGTAATGGCCGATATGATGGCCAGGCACTCCTTTTCGGTCGCAGAATAGTTCGATTCCGCTTTCGTGAGGGTACGACTAGCGTACGAGACGACATACTCGGAATATCCAGGTTTCCGTTGAGCAAGAACAGCGCCGAGACCTACGCCGCTTGCATCAGTGTGTATTTCGGTCGAGCAGGCAGGGTCAAAATGGCGGAGTATAGGTGGAGAGACCAGTAGACGGCGTAGTGTACTGAACGCAGCATCACAGGCTGGTGACCAAGAGGAGAGGTTCGGGCCTCCGGCGAGAAGTTGCGTTAAAGGGGCGATGATAGTGGCGAAGTTGCGGATAAAACGGCGGAAATACGAATATAGACCGATCAAACTTCGAAGTTCTTTCAAGGTTGTGGGCTTGGGGAAGTCTGCGACGGCACGAAGTTTGGTAGGGTCCGGTAGAACGCCATCCTTGGATATGACATGACCAAGTATTGTGAGCTTGGTAGCGGCAAAATGACATTTCTTCAAGTTGAGCTGTAGGCCGGCTTCAGTAAGGCACGTAAGGACACGCTGAAGGCGCAGAAGGTGGGAAGGGAAATCTTTCGAGAAAACGACAATGTCATCTAGATAACAAAGACACGTTTCCCATTTGAGTCCACTGAGAATGTTATCCATCATTCTCTCGAAGGTGGCGGGGGCGTTGCACAGTCCGAACGGCATCACATTGAATTCATACAATCCATCGGGAGTGATGAAGGCTGTTTTCGGGCGGTCAGCGGAAGCCATCGGTACTTGCCAATAGCCCGAGCGCAAATCTAGCGACGAAAAGAACTCCGCTCCTTGCAAACAATCTAGCGCGTCATCAATTCGTGGTAGTGGGTAAACATCTTTGCGGGTTATCTTTTCAGGCGCCGGTAGTCCACACAGAAGCGGATCGTGCCATCTTTCTTCGTCACCAACACTACGGGGGAGGCCCAAGGGCTATGAGATGGTCGTATGATGCCCCGTTGAAGCATATCGGCGACATTGTCACAAATGACGCGGCGCTCAGTGGGCGACACGCGATATGGTCGCTGCCGCAGGGGAGCATGAGGACCAGTGTCGATTGCATGAGAAACGGCCAAGGCGCGGCCCAAGGAAGGCTGGGACACGTCAAAAGATGCACTGAAGCGCTGAAGGAGGGCGACTATTTGGTCCCGTTGGGCGGACGTAAGGTCGGTCGCGATAGCTCGATGAAGGGCGTCGACAGGAAGCTCATCACTCGTAGCAGCACAAGACGTCAGGGCAGCGACGTGAGGAAAAACTTCAGGTTCGGAGAACATGTAAGTGCGATCAGGGTCCAGCTCTTGAATGTAGCCGAGGCACTCCCCGCGAAGAACAGCCGTTGGGCAGGAAAAAGGGTTGAAAGCATAGATGACACAGCTGCCATCAGAAATTGTTAGAACGGCGAAAGGAAGAAGGAGGCGGTTATGGTGGGCGGAGGCGAGTTTGGGCTTAAAGAGAACAGGACTATGGAGAGCAGATGTCGAAATAAGGGGAACGAGAACAGAAGAAAAGGGAGGAATGTCGGTGTCTGCAGCTACAAGGAGTTTAGCAGGGCGCACAGGCGGGTCACACAGGGAAACATTACACACAGGGGAAAGCTCAACTTCAGCACGGGCACAATCAATCACAGCACTTGCGTAGGGCCCTGTCGCCGGACCATTGGCGAAATGGAACGTCGGCGAGGCGAAGGCGAACGGCGTGTCGAGTACTGAGCCCGAGGTGGAGACGATCCAGAAGAGACGTTGCTCAAGGGCGGCTCGGGATCGTAGTGGTACTGACGGACTGTGTTCTCAGGATGAAGCGGGCGCTGACGGCAAAGGCGAGCGACGTGACCCGGGAGCCCGCAAGCATAGCAAATTGGGCGATTGTCGGCGGTTCGCCATGGGTTCGTAATGCGGCGTCGCGGTCGAGGGATCTGAGACTGAGGGGCCATGAAACGAGGTGGAGCATAAAATGTAGGGCCGTTCTGGTACGACGATGTTGGAAGCGGACCGCGCGTTCCAGCGGTTACTTGAGCGTAAGTGAGTGGGGCTTGCACAGGAGCGATGGGAACACTAGAAGGCAGCGCTTCGGCGACTTTCTCCTCGATAACTTGGCGGATAGCCGGCGAGATGGATGGCGCGTTGGCCAGCGCTAATTGCGAAGTGCAGACGGTCGGCTGAACTGGGTGGAGGAGGGACAGCTGGCGTGCAACTTCTTCGCGGATGAAGTCTTGGATATTCTGCATAAATTGAGACTGTTCCGCAGACGGCGTAGCCAGTGCCAAGCCAGCAATGCCGGCAGGTGTGGCAGCCCGCCGCGTAGAAGCGCGTTGCTTTCGTAGCTCGTCAAACCTCTGGCACAGTGTTATAATGTCGGATACGGAAGTAGGGTCTCTGGCCGACATCATATAGTACGCATCATCAGTGAGACCTTTTAGAACATGTGTGACTCTTTCGGGCTCGGGCGTGGACGGATTGACCCGCTTGCAGAGGTCAACCACGTCCTCAATGTAGCTAGTAAACGTTTCTTCGGGACGTTGAAGCCGTGCATGGAGGCGTTGTTCGGCGCGGAGTTTACGTACCGCAGGACGACCGAAGACATCCGCGAAGTTCTTCTTGAAGACAGACCACGTCGGAAGATCGGCTTCGTGGTTTCGAAACCACAGATTCGCCACGTCCGTGAGGTAGAAGAGGACGTTGCTCAGTTTGATGGAATCGCCCCAGCGGTTGTAAGTGCTGACGCGCTCGAAAGAGGCCAGCCAGTCGTCAACGTCGTGGTCGTCGGTACCACTGAAGAAAGGTGGGTCACGGGGGCGTTGTGCCCCGGGACAGAAGATGGTGGCAGGAGTGGCCGGGATGGGCGTCGATGGTTGGCTGGGAGCGTCCTGCATGGTTGTGACCGAAGGCGGTAGCGTGCGGTTCCGAAGTTCCAGGGTGAAATTTGCGAGGAGGACTGGGGCGACGACCGAACCTCCACCAAGTGTAAGGTGTTTATAGGAGCACCAAGACCGCAAGCAACGTCCGCAAACCAAAGCGACGGGGGTAGCGTTCTAATCAACAGGGCAGTGCCAACAAGGCTCCGGCTCCACTTCGTCTACCTCTGCGGGTTGGTGCGCGAGCTGATGGCGATCGGGATTACTACAAGTGATTTAAGCAGCCTCCGAGGGCTGCTTCAGGGTGAATCGCTTGTGCTCTCAGTTGATTAAGCGCTACCTCACTCCTTTTAACGTGCTTGCACGTTTGTATTGTAAATATGTAAAATAAATATTCAGTTTACTCTTTTCCAAACAACTCCTGCCGTCTTCTGCCGTCCCCAACGCCTCGCGGTGAAGTCTTATAGAGCCCGGTCTTCCGATCATATCATCTAGATGGCAGCGGTGTGGTCGTCTGCACAGTGTCCTGGCTTTTGTTGGGTGAGTGCGCGGTCTTCCTCTTGAGGTTAGCCAGGTTATACAACACATGTCGAGCTTGTGATGCATAGGTGGTTAATTGGTTGTTGGAGTTGATTAGTGATCTTTAACCACTAGAGTAGAGTGTATAGCCTTCGCTTCGAAGCAGTCATGGACTGGAGAAAGCTGCGCAAAGCGAAACCTGATTTTGATATGCGGGGCATTGGGGGTCGATTCATAGGAAACCGCTTATGGTTCGGGCAGTTGAGGAAAGCAGAGCGGACAAAGAGGAAATAAAGGAATTTTGGAAATATATTAAAGACGCTATTCAGAGGGAAGAAGAACGCGACAGAAAAGCTCTTGAGGAGCGTGAAAAGGAGCGCCAGTTTAAACTGGAGAGCATGCGACTCATTTTACAGAAGCGGCAAGAAAGGGCTCACAGGTCAGGTGACCCGGTAGTTCGGTCGCTAACTCATGCCACTGCTCGTGAGATAGCGGCGGACGTGTGTCAGGGAAACAGAGCCATTGTCGCCGCAGCGGAACAGACGAGGGCGAAAAAGCACAGTGGGTACGATCAAGATCAGGCCACCGGCGAAACTGAACCTGACAGAGTGGCACCCGGCGCCAGGCTACTAGATTTGCCGGCGGAAACTGTGTTGACCCTTGTACCGCGCACCACGAGCGAATCCTTTGCTAGACCTCGGGAAGGAAAGCCGCAGAACTACTGCAGCACAGAAGACAGACTGCTGCTGTGGCGGAGCAGACGGGGCGGAAGGGCACAGTGGGTACGATCAAGATAGGGCCACCGGCGAAACGGAACCTGACAGAGTGGCACCCAGTGCCCGGCCGCGAGATGCGGCAGTGGAAACTGTGTTGACCCTTGTACCGCAGAGCGGGAATTCTGTTCCAGATCTTGCGATGGTAAACCGAGAAACTATTGCAGGCGAGAAAGCGGCGACCGACACGGTACGAGTGGTGCGTCCGTATAGAGGAGAGCGCATCGCGGAGTATGTCGGGAAGGTCAAAGAACGGGAGGTGCCGACCGCAGACTGGAAAGCTCGAGTGTCGGCAGTGAGGCGGTGAGGCAGTGAACAGACCACACGGCCAACCCTAATGTAAGTGTTGACCCTGCGATAAAATGCGATGCGATGGACAGCGTAGCGTCTAGTGCAGAGGCATTCGTAGCTGAAGATGCGCGTGCTGAGCTGCTGAGGGAAACTACTGTTAACTCTGGAGTTGGGGCCGCGCTGACTGACGACCCTTACGACAAAGAATGCGTAGGTGCTGTCACGGTCGGGGCAGTCACCATAGCGGTTCAGGCAGGCGGCGCGGGCGCAGAAGGAATTAGTAGCACACATGATGAAAGTGCGACGGAATGCGAAGAGACCCGGACTGAGCAATCTGTCAGGGCTCAGTTAGGGAACACTAAGGTGCAGGTTAGCGAAGGCGCGCATTGCCTGAACAGCGAAGGCGCACCGCTGTGTAAGGATGACGAGCTAGCGGGCGGAACGCGTGTGCAGCTCACACTAGAGGAGGAGCGTCGCGCAGAGATGCTTGGGCTTGAGAATGGCATGGCGCGCGCGAATCGCCTTAATGGGGAGCATTGCCGAAAGAGGGAGTGTTCGCAGTATTCTTCCGAAGCGACAACGGAGAGAGAATGCTATCGGCGAAAACGAAAGGACCGGCAGGTAGACAGCAGCGCTAGAACGAAGGGTGGAGCGCAAGTCGGGCTGATCAGTAGGCCGAAGAAATCTGTCGAGGCAATCAGCACGGATAGCGTCGAACCGACTGACCGCCCTCTATCGATAGACGTCATAGGCACCCAGCGCCTAAGTTTACGCACTGCCGGAAATTTGAGCGGTAATGGGCTCCGCCAGGGAAGTTGAAAAACGAATGGTTTTGTGTGTCGGTTGTTTAGTTGTTTTCTTTTGGGCATGGATTAAGCTGCATTGTTTTCCTCTCCTGTGTAAACTGTTAGCAGTTTTCTTTCGGGGGATAAAGGCCAAAGAGCTTAAAAAAAGAAAGAAAACAAGAGCGCAATGCGGAAATTCAAATTCAGCGTAGAAACCAGGTTCGTCGTGCCACTTTTCGCCCATGTGCTTTCGTAGTGACACCTAGGTAGCCGTTTTCAATTCTCTATTTAATTATTTCATTAATAGTGTGTTGAGCAATTCTGCTACGACTTAGTGCCTGGCATATCTCGTAGGCTGGCTGTGTGCTGCCTAGCTGGTAGTGAGGGCTCGGTGCAGATTTTACAACTAAAGCTTCAATTTGAGGGCCATGACAAGCTATGCACAGTACCCTGGCGGAGCACTTTGCCCCTTGGACTCGGAGAGCGACGCACATTCGTGGTGCACCCTTGGCTGCGACCACTTCACCGCGTCTCCTCGGCGGTGGTGGAGCAGTTATGCCCGAGAAATCAGCCATAAATCGTCCCGGAGAGTCCACTCATTCGGAAAGCGCAGCTGGAGAGCCGTATCTGATTTTTCGAGAATGCGACAGCGGACCGAGGCGTGTTGAGGGGGGACATCAGGACAAAGGAGCAAGGATCTTTATCTTCCCGAAATGATAAGGCGCGCCTTCTACAAGTAATTTGAAGTCAAGTGCTTTTGTCGGCAACCGAAACGGGCGTCCTTTGATCTCCGACACCCCTTTTCTGAACAATGGACCATGGCAGCGGGGCGAACCAGGAGCTGCGGCACGCCGTCGTGTTGTGACTGAGCATCGGGATATGGCTTCCTTAGCCGTTCTTAAGGAAGCGACTGCTGACTCAAAGTTGCTGCTTGTGTCAACATGTGATCATTAAGACATACTGGCTTAGACCAGGGTGTAGTTCTTTCAGGCTCCAGTTTGGCGGCGGGGAGAGGGGTGCCCTTGGCTGGCGTCGTTGCAGCAAGACTACGTATTGGGACTTCACTGCGGAAGATTGCTTCCGTAATTGATCTTAAGGAGGCGGTGGTGAATTGAAAGGAGCTGCTGCATGTGCTGCTCGATGGCCATTAAGACCAGGCATTGTGCTGCTGAAGAGGAGTGTACCATCGCCTGACCGGTGCCGTTTAAGAATGCTGAAACCAGCTGGGACATCGCCGCTTCATAGAGAACAACAAGGACGGCCTGGCTGTTGTGCAGTGGTATGCAGTATTCCCTGTACAAGTGCGAGGAGGTGTGTGTACGTGTCCGAGTTTGTGCTTTCGGCTTCTGGCTGAATTTCTGGGTGGCTTTGGCCGGGCACAACACCATCACCACCATAAGATAATGCACCGGAAAGATGAACTGCTCGCATGTGGCTCGGATGCCGGGCGCGTTTTTTCGCCTGTTTCCTCCAAGCTCACGTTAAGTGTTCGGGCGCCAGGTAGCTTCGCGTGCCTGCGGTACCACTCGCCAGGTCAGGATCTCTGCCGACTGCTTTGTTGCCGAGACCCGTCGACCAACTTCAATCGGGTTGCTCCGATGCCTTTGCCTCTTGCCACTGGTAGTGTTACGCTGTTCTGCGGATTACAAAACCGACCGACAACAGGCGAGACCCAAAAACGTATTTCTGTCCGCATACCACGTCGGCAGATCGCGTCGCAGACCGCGTCAGCAAACTCCTGTCCGCAGCAGTTGTCAGTAATTGAGAAGAGGTAGAGGTTAATGAGTGGTGTCAATCAATAGAAGGTGACGTAATGTTTTGTCCGAAAAATTAATTATGTCAATAAGTTAACTAGGTAATTACACAAATGCAAAAAATGTAAAAGTTTTCGCAGCAGTTGTGAGTGTTTCAGAAGTGATAGAGGTTCATGAGCGTTATTATTCAATAGCGGGTGACGTAATGTTGTGTGCGAAAAACTAAATAGGGCAAAAAGATAATTAGACAATTATTTAGAGGCAAAACACGCAAAATCGCCTCCGCAACAGTTGTGAGTAACTGTGAAGTGGTAGAAATTATTGAGTGGTCTCAATCGATAGAGTGTTACATAATGTTGTGTTCGAAAAATAATTAGACCAATATATTATTTAGGTAATTATTTAGAGGCAGAGATGTAGAACTAAAGGGCAAAATGGTCTCATTAGTCAATAGCTTGGCGCCACATTCGAATGCATCGAATACTAAAATACGTAATAAAATCAGTCAAATAATGGGAGGTCAAGGTGTGACGTCCCGCAACCTGAAGTCGAGCCAAAAAATGGCGTCAGATTGGATAGGCGCGGAATTCTAAAGTACCAAAGTCTAAAATGGGTAAAAAAGATGGGAATTTTTGTGCTGTAGAGGATGTCGCGTCACGCAACCGGAAATAGAGCCGGAAAAGGGCATAGGAAGGGATTGGCGAGCAATTTGACATTATCAAAGACTAAAATTGGTAAACAAAAGTGAATTAAGCAACTCAAAGCAACCAGAAGCAACCAACAGCAGCATCCGTGTTTTCTAATTACTCCAATTCAGATTCTTCTCTGCTATTTACTTTTTATTTATTGTTACCGCAAGGGTAGAAACATTACAAAGGGGTGCTGGTGGAGTACAACAATACAAAATACACACAACATAACAAGGCATACAAGTAATATATAATAAAAGAGTTCAACATAGTTAGGAAATGTGTACGTAATACTGCACAAGATTTATTTCAGACACAAAAAATGTTACAATGTATTATTAACAATATATTAACATATTTTCGCCTAAATTTGTTTTTCAATACATGGTACTCTGAGGTGAACACACTTACATTAAATCAAAACTTATGCAGTACTAACGAACATGTACATGGTCTACGTTGCGCACGGCAGACTGCAATAATGAAAAATTAGTGATGGTTGCAAGGGGATTGCGAAGGCGATTCCAGACTCTCACACAAGAACGGGCACATTAGGTTTTAAGTATTTGTGACAAATGTATTGAGATGGAACATGTGCTTATTTTGCTGTACTTTCCCATTTCAGGGCACCTACTCATTATAGCTCATGGCGATTGTAGATAACAACTGCAAATATGTGCTAGTTTTTGTGTGTGCAGAGGGCAGAATAATGATGGCAATCAAGAAGAGTGATTTCGGAATAAAATTTACGGATGGGACGCTTGATATTCCTGAAGTTTGGCGACTGCCTGGAACCAGCCTAATAGCTCTATACACCTTTGTCGGTGATGAAGCTTTTCAGCCTACTTCTACAGCGCTCTCAGTAATGATATCTCTGAAATTATTGTTCATTGCTTCTAAGCTAATGTCGTAATCTTCGGTTAGAGCTGAATGTCTATTCTGTAGCGAGAGGCTGAAGTCTTTTGCCCTCCCCTGACAGCCAATTCTTTGATGGACTTCATTTCTCTATTCTGTTTCGTTCCGTCTTCAGATTTAAACTAATTCGAGACCTTAGCATCCTGTGGTCACTGCATCGCACTTTCCCGATTACCTCTACATCATGCATAATGGTGGGGTTACCACACAGTATGAAGTCACACACTGCCTGGTTTCCTGCCTGCGTTTATCCTACCTTGGCATTAAAATCGCTCATTAGTACATTATACTGCGTCGTTCATTCCCAATTGCCGAATATACTCGTTCGTAGAAGCTGCCAACTGCCTGGTCATCATGAATACATGTAGGTGCGTAGGCCACTACAACCTTCTGTTTTTACAGCTTATTAAGCCTAATTACGATGCCTGTCGCCCTCTCATCATTGCTATAGAATTCATGTATATTGTCAGCTATACACTAATTGACAAGGAAACCTACTCCTAGTTCTCGCCTATCCGGTAAACGTCGATAACCTCAATAGCTGGGCTAGTCCTCGATCATCATTATCATCATAATCAGCCTGACTATACCCACTGCAGGGCGAAGGCCTCTCCCATATTCCTCCATTTAGACCGGTCCTGTGGTAGCTGCATCCACTTGAACCCTCCGAACTTCTTATTCTCATCATGTATATGCAAAGCTAAACCTTGTGTTAGCCTGGTAAAGTCTTGGTGTCACTTGGTCGACATTTGATTCAAGTGTAATTATTATACTTAGGTACCCACCAATCATTACGCCAAGTATGACTGTCACGCTTCCTGCGTCGGTGGCTTCGAATGGTGTGGTTGACCTAAGTTCATTCACTTCCTTGTCTGCGGCCGTTTAGAGCTGTCGTAGACTCGGCCCAAGCCTGCCGTGTTGTGGTCCCACTGTCGGCTTTTTTCCAGCCGAACGGCTCGCTCTTTCTTAGTCTCCGGCGCTGGCTTTGCGCGCTTGGCATTCCGGACCATCTCCAGTGAAGCGGTTCGCCGTACCATATCGCGAGATGGCCAGGCGCTATTTGCTGAAGAAGGCTCAAAGCCTTCCGCTTCTGTTGAACGCTCAGAAAAGACCACGTCCCTCGATCTCAAGCACCGCCAAGCTCGCACTGACTAGGGTAGGTGGTGCTGCCTGTAATCCATGTGCTGAGCGAGTCACGTGATCGGACGGCGACCCCGTTGCTGAGAGCGCATGTGCCAAGCGAGAAGCTGCGGCGGTGAGTGATGTGATGCGTTGCCCAGGCAACGGCAAAGCTCGGTCCGACTAGGTTCGTAGAGCTTTCCCTTCAAAACAATTACTGCATTCAGACACAATGTCTATGGAAAAGAGATTTACTACGCGCCTATCAATACCACTACCCAAAAGTGCATAGAAGAGAAGATCTTTCTGCTTAACGTATGCAGATCATCCTCATTCAGGAGAGCTAGATTCAGCAATGCAAGATTCAGTAGAGGAAATGCAGGCAAGAATGGTCTAGTGATCTTTGAAGAGTTTAATGATGCGTGTAAAAACTGGGGCTCAGTTAGAGAAACGCAGAAAAAGAAGTATGTTGCTAGAGAAGGCAAACGAAGAAGGCCGAGCGTGATCACAACCACACCCAACCGCGCGAGGTAGGAATTGGCATCAACCGAGATTCATGCCCCACGTAGCTTTCCTCAAGGAAATAATTTTGGCAAGATCTGAAAACGATGGGGTGACGCTAGGCAGCGACGGCTGTATTTTGCGCATCTAGACAGAAACTCTTCCAATGATGAATGCACAAAGCCAGGGTAGACTAAAAGGTCGGGAAGGCTGCAGAAAAGGCTCAGGGTGGAGTCAGAAGACCAGGAGCTCAAGTCCTCGGACAACTGGGTTGCATATATTAAATTCGATTGAGAAAAATCGACCATAAAAAAGGCTCCCTCTACCAAAACGCCAAACTTTATTAATCACCTCTTAAACCCCTGCGATGCAAGATGAGGGTTGCCAAGGAGGAGGAAAAGGCACAGGCCCAATAGAAAGCTGAGGCATAAGATCGCCGTTGTCACCAAACAAGAATTAGAAAGAACGATTGTTTCAAGTTGCCGTTTCAAGTTTGGAGAGCTTGTTTCGAGTAGGGTACGGTACCCGACCCGTTAGATATCGCCATCGTTTTGTCATGAATATCGGAACATTAGTGTACCTGCTTCATATTACGCTTGCCCAAAATCCTGTATAATATTTCTGCAATAGGAAAGATTTGTCACGCATCAGAACAACAATAAATGTAGGCTGAACGCAGACTGCTTTTAAGAAGGGAATTTATTTCAAATCAACAACGTATAGCTGAAATGCTAAATTAAAATAGCGATGAAAGTTTCTCTTCCTGATATGGTTTACATTATAACAGTCAAGTAACTTCATTCAGATTACTTCATATAATCAAGTTCTACGACAAACTCGCAATTTCCAGACCACCAGTGTCCGGCAGAGCTTTCTCAGCAACCGTTTTGCGATTGTATGATTGTAAACGAGCTCTCCAATGAGGACGATAATCGATGCGGAGCATCCGACCAACCAGACCCAGAAGTAAACGTGAAACGGCTCTGTCGCGTTGTCATCCTCACTTTCCGTTTGCAGAGGTCGCCGGCGAAAAGGCCTAGAGAGGTCAGCTTCTGCAATGGCAAGGACAAGACGATGGTGCTGGTACCTGGGAGATGAAACATCACCGTTAATTTTCTCCTAAAACAAATAAAAATATAAAAATTGTTAGTACAAACAGTATATGGCACAGAGAATAAAATGCGCATTTTTAAATGAACGGAGAATATAAAAGATAAAGGCCAATGCTAGGGGGCGATTGGTACTGGCGGTAATAAGGGAGAAAGTACACATTGACTTCCACCGAAGCCCGGCTGTACGTCTATAAAGCGAAGCTGAAAACTTTCTAATAAACTTCGTAATACTGGCACTTGCCGTCCCCTCGTAACGTTCTTATTTTGAAGTCCTCGTTTAGGCATTTTGTCTTCTGAAAATGGATTTCACTTTACGCAGTTTTTCAGCATCCTGACAGAATAGGCTATGTTTAATAACGGACGTTCATTGTCCAGAACAAAGACCACACCTACAGTGGTGCCGCGGCTGTTCTTGCGCTTAGAGGAGAGCGTTTATGTTTTAAACTTCACCTCTACTGCACGTGCAATCTTTCACGATGAAGAGCGAATATGACAAATATAATCTCATGGAACTGAGTGCAGTTCTTTGTTTGCCGCTTTCTCAGACTAATAAGCAAAGTTTAAGGGACTATTTCGCAGCAACTTTGCGGACTACACTATTAACTATTTAGTGCGCTTGTAGGAGTTAGATTCAAGTTCATTAACAAACTGGCAGAGCATATCACTGGTGTAAGGCATAGGACGCCAAAACAGAAACGGTTTTCCTCTTCAAAGTTTGTCCTTTTCTACCATTCCCTAACATGAAAACATCCTCTGTCAGAGATAATTACTCATCGCATCCACTACTTCCTAGGGCCAGTTTTTTTCTAGTTTTCCTAGATGTTACAAAACCTAACCTCACCAAGTTCTTAATTAAGGGACTCATCCATATTGCGCACTCGCGTAAGGCAATGTATTGATAAAGAGTAAATAAAAGTTGCTCTTGAATGATCTGTTATTACAGATCACTGAATATAACTGTATCTGCACGTGATGAGAGGAACTTTGTGATAACAAAAAAGGGTGCTGTAAAGCGCCTTGAGAGCTTTAAGATCACGAAGAGATGCGCAAAGAAAAGTTCTGTGCTATAAATATCGCGAAACTGAAAACACGTCATCTTTGAAATAAATGCATGAAAGCACACAGCAAGAAACTATAAAGATCAAGCTCGACTTTTCGTGAGCAAAAGCTAAAAGAGAAGTAAACAATCCCTGTGAGTATGGACCGAGGATGCTGAAATATTTTTGTCAATTGATGTAGAAAACCTCGGGTGGGTAGCATATTGCAAAAAACATACACTTCAAATAAACTATTGCCACTAATTAACAGATAAACATAGTCTACCAAATAATAATGCCGGATAATTTCTATGGCTGTGCCATACAGAAAGCCAATCAGACTCTGCTTCACCAGTAAATAGAAAGCCTCCAGCCAATAATATTCTGAAATATTGCTTCCTAAAGACAACTTGGATGCAGATGTTTTGCATAAAAATGGAGTTTGGGGCAAAAGTCTGCGGACTGTGTGAAAAAACCTATAGGCCACCTCGCATCTTTTCCTGTTTCTTGGAATTACCAGGGTACCAAGGAGGTTTGTCTTTACACATCCCTGTCCTTAGATCCCCGCACGGAAGCACTTTCAGGCGACTCAGATTACTGAAATATAATCTGCAAGCATTGAAGCTGATAGACCGCTTAATCTGAGTAACCTAAACGCTGCCAGTGTTTAGGGCTCTGTAAAGCAAACCTGATCCATACTGCGATAATCTGCGCAAGAAAGCGCTATGCCACTTGCGCATACAAATAATGTTTGCCTATTGGCATGAAGAAATTTAACAAAGCGCCCCACTATCGTGTACACCATGTCTCGATGACCATATGTAATTACTGCGACATCTAGTGAAGCAGCGCTTTCATGTGGCTTGGGAAAGCAGCGACTACTTTTTCCCGACTTTAGCAAGGTTTATAGGAGAGACGCTCAAATTTCGTTCTACGTGCTCTTACCACGAGAGTAATATGACTGCATGAGAATGGGAGGAGGGGAGCAATCTAATGCGAGCTAAGCTCCCCTCCCTTAGCGCATTATTCAGGATGCTCTGTTTATCATTAGACGCCGAGTAATCTTAGGTGGCAGGTACTTGGTGTCCCAGGCGCTTGTTTGGCTCTATTCTTGACAACATTTAGTTGCCTTCGGTACGAGATTCGGCAAGCATGGAAATATCTACATGTTCCCGCTATAAGAGCAAACGAGATGCAAAAAATCCATGTCCGCAGATACCTTACAAATACAAGCGTTCTATGATAGCCTTTTGCGGCGTCACTAAATCTTTCTTGCAGTGCTGCCCACTTCTTTCGCTCGCTTTTTGCCCGAAACAGGAGCCTTTCTTGGATATCGGTACATTCCAAAACATAGTAGTCACACGCAAGCTTCCCTTAGTCGGTCACAAAATTCTTGTTTTGGTAACATTTCAAGGAAATGGCTGAATTTAGGACAGGAGGAAACACAAGAGAAATCTGCAGCACTTCATTTTCAGCGAGTTTCCGTATTCAGCTCCGGTCCACCAGCGGCTATTAACTTGCAAATATGTTACTGCAACAACTGTGCGGCTGCTTTGCGGCTGCTATTGCATTGCCACCGCTAATGCATTTGAATGCGCTGTTCTACATACTAAACCACGTTCTACGTACCGAAAAGACTGGCTCCGAAAAAAGTAATTCAAAGCAAAAATGCATTCCGATAAAAAATTATATGCGTTTTTAAATATTCAACACCTCGCAGGACACCTTAACGGCGGGGTAATGAATTATATTGCTGCTCTCTCCTAGACGGCAGTCCTTATTTGAGGTTTTCAAACGTCCCTTATACCTTTGCTCATACTCTCTCCGCTCGTGATGACCAGCATTTGCGGTCACTCTACTATTGTGTCCTATATATTTATCTCTTTGTACGAGGTAATAAATATTTTGCTTTGAAACTAAAATAATAACTCTTGCTATATTTCGTGATAGTTGCATGGCTCATTCTGTTCAGACGGGAAGAAATCGGCCGTACATATTCTCGGATATGTAGTGCATGTAATATGCGGCAGACAAAGTTTAGCCTCCTTGTAATATTGCAACATTGTCATAACGCCACTGAGAAGTTGCAAAGGGATGCTTTCCACGTGTATTTAAATTGCATCTGCGGGAATTGTAATGGCTATGTGCGTCTCTTTGTCTTGACGTAAAATACCCATGTTCATGCAGTATTGGGGAGCCGTAATCCCCAAATCATCGGTGCGTGCACATAGCTCCTATTAGATACGTCATCGGAAACATTCATGCTCAGTGCTAGTCTCAAACTTGTGTAAGTGATACATGCTGAGTGCAGCATGAAAAATAACACGGCGCACTGAAAGGAATTAAGACCAGGTTGCGTCCAAAATTTTGATACTCGATTCTGAAAACCTGCTGCCGCTTTAGGTCCACAACTGTTGAATATGTTAAACTAACCAGATGTTCAGGAATTTCTCATCTGGCGGCGCCCACTGTACCTTACGTGTCTACGTCTTTGGACAATAATCTCACGGAGTATGCGTCGTACGGTTGCTGGATATTCATTTTCACACCATCAGTTAGGCATCAATTGCGGCTGATTTTCGTTGTCATCTTAGATGACATATATAATATTTTTGGCATTAAAACAATTAGCTCCTTTCTTAGAGGTTGAAGGTATAATCGCATCTCATGATAGCACTGTTAAACCTCGACAGCTAGCGAAGGCGTTGTTTTCAACTATTCTAAAACGACAGCCAAACGAACACACTACGGTAAGGTTTCGCAGAGAGCCGACGTAGTCAATTCACGTGGACGCGGAAATATGTCATACCTATCACCTGTTATACGTGTAAAGAGACACATAATAAATACTTGACAGCACCTATATGTAAAATACAAATTTCGCAGCGGATGGCGACTCAGGTGCTGCAAACAAAACAAAAAGAGAGATAAACATGTTTTCAAATTTACCAAATTCTGCGTAATATATCTATATATATATATACACGCAGCGAAAACAAAACTTACCTGATTGGATTCAAGACGTGAGTGGCCGGCAACTGGTAAATAATCGACAATGGCTTGCTTGGCAGCAAGCTCCAGCGCAATGCTGAAGACACGAGTTCTTCCGTGCAAGCCAAAAAAACTACATGCGTCTCAGCTCGTGCCACGTCGTAGCATTGAGATATATTTCTTGACTCGTACATCTTGTATTTGCATTTTCTCAAAGCCTTCTTTATCACTCGTTCAAAATCCGGAAAATTTTCTCGGTCTTTCATCATGAAAAGGCGTCGCCACTCTTCAGTCAGGCATGGGCAGAGGGAACCTTGCTCGATCCGCTGGAGGATTTCGGCCACCGAGTTTATGCTTACTGTCATACTTCGCGTGCTTCGAATAGCTCTAATGCTGCTTTGGATGTAATTTCCTAGAACCATCATGCCAATCGCCCAGACGGCAGTGGCGAGGCTGCGATGAGCGAGACAGTTTGCCACAGAGCTCGGTGGGCTTCTGCCAAGAAGTGCACACAAGAGTAGTGTGAGGTTTGATGCAGAAAACTCGTTTGCTGAGCGCCAAATGAGGCGATATTGAATAACAGAGTAGACAAACACAGAAGTAAATCCAATTATCAGGCCCAAAAATAAACTTATGAAATATGATGGGGAGTCGATCAAGGTAACTTCAGTGGCGATTCTTCGGTGGCTGAAGAAACACAGAGGCTGAGAAGAGTACTGAGCGTATGGAAACACGTATACATCGCGGAAGAGTGAGTTACCGAAATTAAGGAAGACCAAGTCCACCTTCCCTTCAGTAACATCTGTGTGGCCTCTCATATGGCGAATATGCAAGGTGTTGTTAAGTCTCTTGTAAGCATCCATGAGCGCTAGTGCTTCCGGATGTTCCAATTCTGCACGGTCGTAACGGTGGTCAAAGGCAGCAGCTGTCAAGTTTTTCCCTTTCGGAAATTTAGCACGAGAACAAAGCTTCCTGGAAAAGAGCTCGAACAAGTATCCGATTCCACGAGTCTCACAGCCTCGAAAATGGTTTTCGGGTATCGTAATATCTACAGAATTAACCATCACTGATTGACACGTGCTTATAGGAAGCTGTCTTGAAACATACCGAAATGATTCGCTCCAAATCACCCAACGACAATGCGGGTTTTTGTACATTGCAGCGGCTAAATAATTTTTTACATGCTTGGAAAGTTTTAACACAAATGGCACAAAGATAATCCGTTCGACTCGTTGAAGTAACAGATTGCGGTCAGATAATATTTGGAACTCGCTGTCAAGCTGACTTCGTTCAGTGCTGACAAATTTTACCGCAACAGGCATTTTTTTTGCCAGCGCGTAAAGGCGTTCTGTGTGCGTAGAATCGTAAAGTAGGATAAATCGAGCTGGAGAATATTTACATAGGGCCATAATGCTTAGAAAGAATGGGTCCATATGTTCTAATGCCGAAACTTGCGATGCAAACAGGCAAGGAAGGCTGGATAACAATAAACTTAGAGATGGGCATCGCGATCCAAACATTACGCAAAAGTCCTCAAATATTGTGTCGAAACGTCTTTGTAAAAACAGAATATAGCTGCACGGCTTAGTTCTAGGCTTTCGTGACGACTACCTCAGAACACAGTTCCTATCGTCGCACATAAGCATTGTGTTCGGACACAGCCCGCCTGTTCTTGCCGTGTGAGAAGTTTTGTGCAAGAAACGATGCAGTAGAATAAACTCGGTCTTAATTTTCTTGAACAGTATGGGTTTGTTTCAAGCTTTTGTATCTGGAAAAAATATATAACGTCTTCCACACATCCTTTTTTACATGTAGGCAAATAACATAGTCTCCAATGCGAACGCCGCACGCGAGACACGCCAGCCGGCAATTTAGCTGTTTGCCTTGCGTCCTTCATGGACCAAAATGGCTTTGTCGATTGTCCTGTGTGACGTTGTTCTTGAAGTGCTACCAAAACGTTTGAAAATATTATTTATTTCTAAAATATTTTTTTCAATTCTTTCGCTGTGTATGGATATAGTGGCTTCTTTACTATGTCTAAACGATCACTTCTTGGTATAAAAGTTTGTCTTTTCTTCCTGCTTAGATGTATTACTAAAAGGAGCCGGCCAATGTCCAAGTCACATTACGGAGCCTCAGTGCCCTCTACAGGTCAAGTAAGCATGACAATTGCAATAATAGTGTAGGTCTGCAAAGAACAGTGCATATTAGTGGAAAATAAAGAAACATGAAATGCCACCTCTGCGTCCAGTGCATGCAGAAAAATATACACATTGTTACGGGGATGTATTAGGTAGGACTTTCGCTGGGAGGGGCAGAACTTGGCCGATAGGCTTCAGGAGCCGTTGTGCATTCACACTGTCTGCGTCACCGTCGTCTTCTGGAACATCCTTTTATCTTTCACGCGCTGCTCGGTGGCCGTCGCTGTACCGACCACGCTGCAGCGACACTTTGCAACCTTCAGGGCTCAGCTGGCAGCCTGGCTAGGCCTAAAAGTTCCTCGAACGACCATCGCTGTCACGGTTGCTGCTGCTGGCAACGCTCACCTCCCTGCTGATTCTACCGCGGACCCTCTAGCCACCGCGGTCTCTTCAAACAGTAAGGCTGACCTCCCGAACGTTACTCCTTTCTTGGAGGATTCTACCCCAGAAGTGAATGCTGATTGCGATTCGCATTCGCCTTCGGAGGCGAATTTGATTCATATGAATACCTTACCAGGCCTCTCTCCGCATCCTGCGGCCATTGAGCCATACACAGATCTTGATGAACTTCCGCTGAGTTCCGACGCTGCCATTTTGAGGGCACGCGAGCAGCTGATATCTACAAAGCCAGCAAAAGCAAGATTGGACTTGGATTTCGCGCTGTCCTCGTCTCCCTGGCTTCGTCGCTGAATGCACAGGCAATGCACTTTTTTGGTTGTGCTGTTTGGAGCATGGAGCGCATTCGTTCTTTACCGCCAAATTTCTTCTCGCGACTGGAAAATAGAAGCTCTTAAGGCCCACAATGCGGAGCTTTATTGTAGGACATATGCTTGCGATGTTAATCCACTCAGGACAGGAAGTAATGTTTCTCGAACCTTCACAGCAACTTTGCGGACCGCTCCAGACTCATTGGCACCTCGCGAACCAATTCCCAGATCCATAGATGGATTCAGGACTTTATAAAGCCTCACGAGCATCATACTGGTGAGCCTCACCAGATGGTCTTAACGTCTGCTGCAGCTACAAATCATATCGGGCATGAAGTTGCAACTCCGCTCAAGAATCCGAGGACATGGCGCTCTCAACTTCCAACCCACGCGTCGTGCTTTGGTAGCAACTTCTTGAGAAGAAACCCGGACGTTCGGCTGTCAGGTGTTGACCCGGACGTCCTCCCGAATGATTTGGTGGCGGTCGTCAACCGTAAAAATCCCAGATTGTGCCTTGAACTCGAAACGTGCAAGGTCAGACTTTCTTTTACTCAGCGATCTGGGCAGCGGGTGCACATCATTGAGGTCGACCCTCCCGCCGTCTCCCGACTTCGCGCCGCCCATAACGTCCTGATCGGTCGGACTTCAATTGAAGTCCAGGAGGATCTACATGCGCCTTTATGTACCTTTTGTGCAGAGTATGGTCATGCCCTTCGAGCTTGTACACAAAACACTTGCCTGAATAAGGCGTGTTGTATTGATGCGCCGATTCGCACCCCCTTGCGCAGTGTCCCAGACTGATCAAGGACCCAAACGTAAAACACGCCTCATGTGCAACGGCAGGTCGTCCTTGTGCCCATCCTGCTGGTGATGTCTCCTGCACTATCTTGCAGGATCGAGTGGCTCGAATATGGGCAAGAACCAAGTATGGCTTTTAGGAACACGGAAACCCCTCATTCCAACCTTAATGATAAATTCTTACAAGGAAATTTGGATCACGCACGTTGTGCAACTGCCCCGATGGTTAAATGCATTCAAGATGATGACAAAACAGTAACTGCTGTCTAAGATCCATACATTACCCTTGAAAATGAATTTGTAGGAATTCCCCCTTCCTTTATAAAATTTATTGTAGTGAAAATCCCCGCTGCATTGTATTGCTCCATAATCCTAATTATGACGTCTTTCCTACTTTCATTTGTCCTGAGCTTGTTGCCATTTTGCGTTCGACATCGACTTATCAATATCTTTTCATAGCAGTGCATATACCACCTTGAGCAGCTATTGAAAGCATTTTTATTTTGCTTGAAACTTCTGTACAGACTTCACCTACAGATAATATTATCATTTGTGGGGACTTAACGCAAAAAACATTATTTGAGGTGGAAGTGTTACGGACCTAAGAGGAACTGACGTTCAAGCATTTGCCGCATCCAATAACTTGGTTGTTGTTAATAATCCGAATTCCTTGCCAACATACGAAACTTCGTACTCTTCAAGTTGGACTGACATCACATTGGCTTCCCCAAATGTTCTTAACGAGGCTTAATTTTGGGAAGTTATGCCAGATTCATCTCTTTCTGAGCACCATTTATTTCTTTTTCTTTCATTTCTCAACCTTGATCGCAGTTTAAGAGCCTTACTAGAGCCAGTTCATGTCTCTTAATTTCCCAGTTAGCGTCTCTGAATTGGTTTCAGCATTTTTACAATCATCATATCTATTCAGCGCCTACACTTGATAGCGTCCTTTCAAAATGTAATCAGATCTTTATCAAACTCTACAACGGGAACTCACGTTCTGTTAAATCTACATTTTCTGAGGGGTCTATTTGGTGGTCGGTTGATTTGTGCATGGAGCGTTCACGTGCGCGGGCTCTTCGACTTCGTTTTCAACGTACTTCCGATCCTACACAGAGAATTTACCACCGGTCAATTTATTATAAAGCTCTTGCTGTTTATAGAGCTAACATTAGGCGCACACATGATAATTCTGTTAAGAAACTTTGCCCAAATGCTACAAGGAAATTCCTTTTTGGCAAGTCATACAAATAAGCTTTTGGAAACCTCAGGTCTCCCTCAATAATTCCTATGCTGAGATACCCTGACGGTACCTATACAGAGAAGAAGGCAGCATCGATGTTCAAAAAATATATATTGCCTTTTCGATTCCATCTTAGATGACCGCCATTTAACATATCAATCTCCATCTCGTTCTTTTTTGGCTCCTTCTTCTCTTGGTAGTCCACAAGGTTTGCTTCTTTCCCCATTACTTTGGAACATTGTCCTTTATGACCTGCTAAATATATCTCTCCCTTCCCCAATTCACATTTAGGCATATGCCAACCACACAATTATCCTTGTACTTGGTAAAACAAGTCGCGAGTTATCTACAAGGGCAACCAGCGTCCTTACTTTAGTCCAGCAATGGTGCACCGAAAATCGTGTTCAGTTAAACGCACAAAAATGTTCTTATGTTTATTTCATAATGGAGTACCAGCATTACATAAGCGTAAACCCCCCATTCGTCTTGGACCTCACAGCCTTAAGTGCGAACCAACTATCACAATATTAGGGGTTGTTTTTGATTCGTACCTTACCATTATTCCTGATGTAAATCACTTGCAAACTAAAACTGTGGCCACTAAGCTCCCTAATTGATTTAATTTACACTTTCGCGTTTCACCTTCTCATTTGCGTCAAATTTTGTCACCAAGTCATTCCCCCACGAATACATATGCTGCCCCTGCATGGTGGTATCGCTGTCCTCTTTCTCGACTAAAAGATCGCGTCCTGTCACTACAACGAATACCACTCCTTGCTCTTACCGGCGCCTACGCAACCACGCGAACAGCTGCACTTTGTGTTCTAGAAAATGTTGCTCCATTGCCTATTCATCTAGACCAGTTATGGGCGGAGTTCAAGCCTTTTACACTCCGGCAACCTATAGTACATGGCAACGTTACGTACAACCCTTCTTAAAAACAGCCATTGTTCAATCCCTGGACTGATCATCCCTCAATAAGTTTAAATTTCATTTAATTAAACTCACCTACCGGGAAGCCATGTTTTGTTCTTCTCAACGTGCACTGCATATTTATAATGATGGGTCATTCCAACTTCACTCCGCGGGCGCAGCTTTTGTAGTGCTTATCTCAACCCAAAACATATTATTTGTTCATCACCTTTCTTTGCAGCCTCCTTCCAGTGCGTATGAAGCGGAACTTGTAGCCTTTAATTCTGCTGTTGATTATGCACTTAACAACCCTCCCACTGCGCCTATTCATTTCTATGAAGGTTCTCTGTCTCTGCTTTCTCCCATCTCTTCAGTAAATTTGTTTCACCCCACTATTCTTCCCATTAAAAAGAACTTGTCGCGCTTATCGTTTCTCGCTCCATTCATGTTATTCCACATCCGGGGCCACTCCTTTATTTATGGCAATGAGTTGGCCGACCAAGCAGCTGGTAGCGCAGGCCAGTACGGCCGTTTACATCCTTTTACCCTTTCTAGACGTTATGTCCGTTCTTCTCTTGTTTTGTGGAGCACATATTGGCGCGAAAATAATGGCGGCACCGAATTATTTCATTGGATACTTGATACCCTCAATATACCACGCATTTGTCCGCCCCGTAATTAGCTAACAACTCTAATTACAGGGCAAGGCAGGTCTCCTTTTTATTTTAAAAAAGTACGTCTATCCTCATCTTCATTTTGTTCCTGTGGCAAGATGTGTTTGTTTGTCGCCTAAAGTCTTTTTGCCCATCAGATATTACGTCTTAATACCCGACGCTGCTCCGGAATCCTGTCGCTTGAGCAATTTTAATTCCAATGGTTCAACACATAAGCAGCAATACACCTGACTATTGTTGCTGTCGTTCTTGTCTTATGTGAACTATTTGCTTGTTATTTAGCATTTTTTAAATTATATGCCGCAGGTTTTAGTTTTTTATATATTTCCTCTGAAAGATTACCTATCTTCTTTTCTTTTTTCTTTATTTCTGTCCTAATCCATTTTATATTTTTCTAAACATGCGTTCCAATTATGCATGTAATGATTTAGACTTGATTTCCTTTTATTTTCTCTGTAATATTTTCCTTGAATCCGTTCTCAGGTATCCTTCATTTTTCTATTTTTTTCTGACTGCCCTATTACTTGGGTGTAATTTTGACCGGTTTCATGTTGTGGCGTGCACGCTGCTGCTGCCAACAGTCCATCATTGACTTTACAAGCACCAATGGATTTCCGTTAGATCCAGTACTTTAGTCTGGGGATGAGGGACTCCTCGTAGTATCCTGCCGACTCCCAACCACGTTCTGTACAGAGGAGAAAGATTGATGTTCCTTTCAGCCTGTCTGATTCAGACACGCCCACTTGATGGCATGGAGGCGCCTATGGCTGTAGTGCGCAGGTCACGTATGCCTACTAGATCACCTTTCCACGTTTCCATTGGTATTTTGTCTTGGCGCGACCTTCGATGCCGCCATCTCTCCATCTTTGTTTTTACAAGCACCAGCAGAAGACCTGCTGACCCTGAGCTTGAGCCTGACGGTGGTGGGGGCGAGGGTCTCGTCGAGGGTCCTGCAGACCCCCTACCACGCTCTGCACAGGGTAGGGCTCCGTGCTACTGTGTTGAGGGGAGTGCTTTAGGCATGCCTTCAATATTTCTGGTAGTGCCCATGACTGCAGTCACTCTTGCCTACAAGCTAGGTCCCATGGTCAGCATGCATACTGCTATGAAATGAGTGGAGTTATCATTCTTTTTTTATTCCTCTGTGACATGACACTTTTTTGCCTTTTCTGCTGCGGTTGTCAGACGAGTCCGGTATAGTGGTGCAGAAGTTTTTTTTTTTATGTATTTTCCACCATTGTTTCTCTTACCCGTGCATTTTGGGGTTAATATAATCTGGTTTAGTGACAGACGTCTTTCGCATCAGACTAGATTAAATAGTTTTTTTCTCTATTGTTTTGTCTAAGTTTTACAATTCTTTCTTATCTCCTCCCTCTTGTCTGTGGTGCCGGCATTTGTTTTTTATTTTTTTTTATTCTTCTGCTCCATAATTTAGTATTTTTTCTGTGTTTGTGAATTTGAGGACCAACAATTACAATGCCGCAGGAGACTACAATTCTCTATTGCTAACCCGATTTTTATTTCTTGTTGGGGACTGTCCTGTTTACTATTCTACCTCAGTCTCCCTTTTTTTCTTATGTTTTGGGTTTTGTACGTCTGCCTCTCTCCCCGTACCTTATTTGTTATTTTTGTATGACTTGTTTTGCTGCTGTTTCCTTCTTTTCTGGTTCTGGTTCCTGTTTTTGTTTCATTTGCTGGTCGGGATGCTACTTTCTGGTTTTTTTCCTTTCTTCTTTAAGCCAGCGTTGACCACCTTGCAACGTGGACCTCTTTTTTTATACCTTCTTTCCCTTTTTTAAAAAATGTTTTCTTTTATCTCGAGCTTCTGCTCCCATTTTTTATTTGTAATTGAATTTAAGCCTGGCAAAGCCTTTGCTAGTCCTGGCTCCTTGTCTTTTTTTATAATTTGTTTTTCTCAGAGAGGACGAATAAAATGGTAAAAATCGTTAGAATAGCGCTAGTGATAACGTACCGCGGGGCATAATCGGT
Source organism: Amblyomma maculatum (assembly GCA_023969395.1). NCBI lineage: Eukaryota > Metazoa > Arthropoda > Arachnida > Ixodida > Ixodidae > Amblyomma > Amblyomma maculatum. Next base: position 44,568 of record JAJIZL010034657.1, on the reverse strand, counting down.
GGCCACAGCGATACATTTGTTTCCTGACGAGGACTCCGGTAAGGGCACTAGGAGATCAAGGCAAACACGAGAAAACGGCTCAGTCGGGATGGCAATCGGTTGCAGGTGTCGAGGAGGCAGAACAGGAGGTTTCTGCCCCGGTTGACAGAGATCGCAAGCGGCTACATAGCTTTGGACGGATCGATAGAGGCTAGGCCAGAGGAAATGCAGGCGCACGCGGTCGTATGTGCGTGAGAGGCCAAGATGACCAGCTGTAGTAACATCATGCATTTGTTCGAGAACAGCGGAGCGTAGGTGTTGGGGAACGACTAGCAAGTGCAGAGCGCCATCAGGTCGCATGTTGCAGCGGTACAGCGTGTTCTCATGCAGCAAGAACATAGCGAGGGAATAGTCGCTGCTGTCTGTGCGGAGGCGGTAGATGACGGAGCGGAGGTTTGGGTCCATTCGCTGTTCGTCGGCGATGTGGGAGACATCGGATATAGAGACGACACAAGTGTTCGACTCATCGTGTGTAGGGGAAGAGGGATCGACGGGATAACGGGGCAGGCAGTCTGCATCCTGGAGGAGCCGACCGGATTTGTGCACAACGGAAAAAGTATACTCCTGCAAGTGTAGTGCCCTGCGGCCGAGGCGGCCAGCAGGATCTTTGAGGGAAGATAGCCAACACAAGGCTTGGTTGTCGGTAATAAGAGTGAAGGATCAGCCAAACAAGTAGGGGCGTAAATTTACGATGGCCCAAACTACAGCCAGGCACTCTAGTTCCGTAATAGAATAGTTCTGCTCCACTGAAGAAAGGAGGCGGCTGGCGTACGCAATCAAGCAGTGTTGGCCATTTTGTCGCTGTGCAAGAATGGCAGCAATCCCGTGGCCGCTTGCATCAGTGCGTAGTTCCGTCGGGGCAGACGGGTTCAAATGGGCCAACACAGGAGGAGTGGTGAGAACAGCGATGAGGCTGGAGAAAGCGTTAGCCTGCTCTGATCCCCAAGGAAAAGGAGCCCCTTTCTTCAGGAGGTTTGTGAGAGGGCAGCTGCAAATTTCGGGACGAAACGGCGAAAATATGAACACAGTTCTAAAAAACCGCGGTCATCACGAGGTGAACGGGGAGAAGGAAAAACGGAATCGGCTTGCACGCCTGTGGCATTCACCAAATGACCAAGCGCTTTAAGTTCGCGGCGACCAAAACTAGACTTTGAGTTCAGTTGAACTCCGGAACGGCCGAAAAGTGCCAAGATGGACGAAAGGCGACGGAGGTGGCTTTCAAACGAGGGCGAGCAAACAATCATATCATCCAAATAACATAAACAAGTCGTCCACTTGAAGCAGCGGAGTAAGGAGTCCATCATCCGTTCGAACGTTGCAGGGGCGTTACGAAGTCCGAAGGGCATGATCTTAAATTGGTAAAGTCCATCTGGCGTGACGAACTCCATCTTCTCGCGGTCTTGTTCGGAAAAAGATTTGCCAGTAGCCGCTACGCAGGTCGATGGAAGAAAACTAGCGTGCTGCATGTAAACAATCCAAGGCGTTATCTATTCGCGGAAGCGGGTAGACATCCTTCTTTGTGCTCTTGTTCAGATGTCGGTAGTCGATGCAAAAGCGCCAGCTGCCGTCTTTTTAACAAGCACGACAGGAGATTCCCAGGGGATGTTCGAAGGTTCGATGATATTGTTGGCCAACATCTTATCGACATCCCGCTGGATGACTTGGCGCTCAGAAACGGGAACACGATAAAGCCTCCGATGTACAGGTCTGGCATCACCGGTCTCAATGCGGTGAGTCACTAGTGGTGTTTGACCCAGAGGACCGGTGGTAAAGTCAAAAATATCGGTGAAGGATAACAAAAGGTTGTGAAGGTCAAGAGCTTTCTCGGGGCTGAGGTCGGATGCAATCATCGCGGAAATAGGGTCTGAAATGCTGATGGACAATGCGGGTGTTTGGAAAACGCTTGAAGGCGGGCCAGGCGTGAGAGCAGAGATGGTGCTGTCTGGGAGAGGGGACAAGGTAGCAAGGGATTTTCTTTCGGGGTGGTAGTGGTGGTGGTGGAAAGCATTTATTACAAAAGGAGAGGTTGATTGGAGAGCCACCCCTAGTAGGCCGCTCCTCTTACAATAGTAGGTGGGGTCCCTTATTCCGGGACTCCATTGGCCGGGGCCGCCGCACGAGCTCGCTTAACCAGTGCTTGTTGTACCGCTAGACCCAGGCAACCGAGCAGGCCCGCCTCCCAGTCCTCTCGGGTAGGGGAAGGGCTATGGGTAAAAGAGAAAGATTTAGCTGGCATGCCCAGATCATGTGAAAGGTGTCAGCCACCTCTCCACAGAAAGGGCAGAGGCCATAAAAGGAAGGGTCGAAATGTTTGAGTACTTCCAGGCACAGTAGAGTATTAGTAAAAAGTCTAAGAAGTATTCTTTCGCCCGCTTTCCCTAGCCCCTTGAGAGGAGCCGAATACTGACGGTGCGAGTCCTAGTGATAGGCACAGATTCCTTGACAAGATAAGAAAGGATGTGTGTCCTGGTCCAGGTAAGTAGGGTCTACACCGGGGGCCCGGTTTGTGAGTGCGCGGGCGGTGAGAACTTGGCGTGACAGACTGAAGTTCAGGACAGTAAGGTAGGCGCTATTCTGGGTAAAGCGGACGATGAGGTGGAGAAGAACAACATTGCGGTAGAGAAAGACCTCGGTGATGGGGCAAGCAACACAGACACCGTCAGTCACAGGGGAGAAAGTTAACACAAATAGGTAAACAGCAGTGTGTGTGGGGGGGGGGGGGGGGCAGGCGAGCGAACTTGGTGGAGCGAAAGCAGGGTATAGATTGAAGATCTTCTGAGCAGACCGGGAGTTCTAAACGATGACGTCCACTGGAGAAGTCGATAAGGACAGAGTGGGAAGCTAAAAAGTCAAGACCGAGGATCACATTGTGACGACACTGGTTGAAGACGGTGAACAAAACTGGGATGTGATGACCGGCAAGCGTGACTCTTATACGTCGACGCGACCCGATACAAAGAACAATACGGATGGGTAGCCAGCGTGGTTGATCACCAGCTTAGGGAAATCAAATGCTCCTCGATCAAGAGCAACAACATTATCGAGGCTAAGGAAGCGGCCTTTCGCTCTCGCTGTCATCCACCTGGGTGAGAAGGCTACTACGAAAATAATTACGGACTCGTAAGAAGCATGCAGAAGGTATAGCAGCCGGAGCATATCCACTGTGGCCATCCGCATCCTCAAGGCAAGAAAAATCACCTTTTCAAGATGCTTCATAACGTGGACACCAGGAGATGAGACTGTCAAAGGTAACCAACGTGCCGACGCCAATGCCCGAGCATACGCCAACCTGGAGGCGCACAATGATTGATACTGAACGCAGTCACTAGACGCTATGGAGCCATCCTTGAGCATCAAAGAGCCTTAAAAGGGATCTACCCACCTCCCCACGATGACCTCAACAGAGAGCAGTCGGTTGCCTGCTCTAACAGCTACAGCTACAGCTACGGACTAATACATACCCCAACCTGAGTCTAGTCAGTAAAATCCACACAACAACATACCAGAAAAAATTCCCACTAGGCCGGGAACCCCCTACAGTCTACCGTGTTACATGGGCATGTCAACAAACACATGTAGCACTAATAAACACCACACCAATACCGGATCAGTGGGAGGCTGCGCTGTCCTGCTCGACGCCTGATAGCCAGTTCAAACTGATCGACAGATCGCGCAAGACGGCAAAGGCCACTGTGGCCCTGGCCTGAGGGTTCCACCCACGCCGGGTGGGACCAACACCAACGCTAAATAAATTTTTTCGTGCATTCATTCGGGCAGTGCACACGCCACTGACAGGAGCTGTACTGCCATAGGCTACACGAACGGTGGGCGAAGCGGCGCGGGTCTGCACTTTTTTGAGGCGGCGGCAAAAAGATTAGATCATGATCGATACTTGGGCGCCAGTGTCAGTGAGGGCTTATAACAATAAAAATTGGTTCACAGGAAGGGAAAGGCGCAGTATCTTTCATACCTGCTCTGTGGACACCTACACCGCGCCGTAAGAGAAGAGAGGAAGGTGGGAGTGAAAGTGGAGAGACACGGGAGCCGGTATTGAAGGGCTACAGAGTAATTTCGACCACCTGGGGATCTTTAACGTGCGCTGACATCACACAATACACGTACGCCACTTCGTTTCGCCTCCATCGAAACGAAGCCACCGTGGTCGGGTTAAAACCCGCAAACCACGGCACAGTAGTGGGGTGCCTTACCACTTCACCACACCGGCGGGGCTCAATGAGGACAGGTACAGGAACACCAACCAAAAGCAGGAAAATGAGGTTATAGGGCGAAGAAATGGGCAGTAAGCATTTTCAGGTAGGGGTACCAATGCAGCGCCACCTCCTAGCTGGTTTCCCGTTAAACGACCGGCGGAGGATGGTGCTGAACTGCGGAGAGGAAGAGGTTAACGGGATCTGCAGGCTGGAGGGAAAGGAGAGCGACGGGACACAGGAGGAAGCGGAGGTGTCTCGGTGCGGGGCGGCTCATAACGAGGCGAGAAACGCAAGTAGCCGTAGTCGGAGTAGCGGCCAACGTAAGTGAAACGTCGAGATGGGGAAGACCAGCGGCTGCGGCAGTAGCCAGAGATGTGATCAATACGCGAGCACGTGAAACAGATCGGCCTATCGTCAGTGGTGCGCCACTCATCATGATTGCGGTATCGGTAGCGTGGCGTGTAGGTATTGCGGGGTGTAGCGGAGGCGACCATAGGAGGGACGGGGCTCTAACTCTGGTGTTCCACTGTGTGGCTAAAGAGGACACCCAAGTTGACAACCTCTTGACGGACGACGGCTTGAATGAGATATATTGTCGCTAGGTTGCTGTCTGAGGAAGGCAGGTTGGATGCAGCAGGAGTGAGCGCTTCAAGTTCACGACACACGATGCGAGTAACGTTTTCAGTGTTGGAAGGCTGCCTTAGGGTCGGCAGATCTTCTTCCGTGAAGCTAGGGCCGGTGTTGGGGAGCCGGTCTATGCGAGTGACGTTTTCAGTCCTGGAAGCCTGTCTTAGGGTCGACAGATCTTCGCACGTGGCGCTAGGCACGGTGTTGGGGAGCCGGTCAGAGCGATGTGCAATTCGTCGCTCTTTGCCTTGTTCGCAACGTCGACAAACCTGCAGAACGGAGTCAACCGTAGAACAGTCCCGACAGAGTAGAAGATTGAAGGCATCGTCGGCTATGCCTTTGACGATGTGCCCCACCTTATCAGGTTCTGTCATGTCTTTATCAACCTTTCGGCACAGAGCCACAACGTCTTGTATATATGTGATGTAAGGCTCAGCAGATGTTTGGGCCCGAGTGACGAGGTCCCTCTTGGCGGCAAGTTGACGGCCAACAGCCTTTCCGGACAGGTCACGGAGTATTTGTTTAAAAACATCCCAGGAGGGAATATCTGCTTCGTGCGGTTCGAACCACACGCGTGCCATGCCAGTGAGGTAGAAGAAGGCATTGCATTAGCCAGCATCAGCGTGGCGTCCCACCTGTTGTGCTGGCTAACACGCTCATAAAGCGACAGCCAGTCTTCGACATCACGCTTATCTGTGCCGCCTAATGGGCCAGGGTCTCGGGGTGGATCACGACGACAGTGGGCGCTGCAGAGATAGCTGTAGCTGTGTCGGTAGTCATTGTGACAATTGCGAGGGGACGACCGCTGCGGAGATCCAGCCTGGAATCGTGTCAAACCTGCGTCCTCCATCAAAGATGTTACGGGGATGTGTTATGGGGAGGGGGGGGGGGGGGGGCAGTTTGCTCTGCAAAAAGCAGAACTCGGCGAATAGACTTCAAGCGCCGTTGAACATTCACACTGTCTGTGTCGTCGTCTTCTGGAACAACTTTTCATCTTTCACGCGCTGCTCGGTGGCCGTCGTCGTCGCCTGCAACCACACCACTTCGTCGTCCACGCGTTCCCCGGTAACAATATGAATCCAACATGGAAAGAACCGGGGCGTTTAAAAAAGAAATGACTCTTTAAATGGGTAATACAGGTAGCTAATTGAATGCTTATTCGCTTATTATTTAACACCCTGAAACAAACTGATGAACGTCGTAATTTAGCGCCGGACTCTGTCGAAAACCATGACACAGCCATGACACAAAGGCTGCCTAGTGTATCGCAAAAAATAAATATTGACGTCATAGCCAATTTGCGACGCTTGCTTTCGATAAATTTTTCAACAGTCGCGCGCATACGTTTGCGATGATGAAGCCAATGAGGGAGTGTAATTAGCAAAAGATTCACGTTTAAGGCGAGAAGTTGCCGCTGAAGCTCTCGCATCTGATGACATTCTCCGGAAAAAAACGGCAAGAAAGCAGTCCTCTAATGACAACAGCAAAATGACGAACAAATAACAAACCATTTTTAGCGTGAATGCATAATACTCACCAACAAACCAACAAAATAGAGCTATGGAAAAAATTGTTAACAAATCGCTAACCTGACGCTACATACTGCATAATGCAAAGGTTTGACCACATATGAAGTCAGTTTCATGTCTGGTCTCCGCGTTAGGGCTTTTCCTTGTCAACTTCCGGTTCTTCCGTTTGCTGAGGTAGGTATTCATGATTCTTAAGTTATTGCGCTTTGCAAACTGAGCTAGTAAATCGCCCCTGCTATTCCTAGAACCAATGCTATAGTCACCCACTACCTGGTCTCCAGCCTGCTTTAGCCGTGTGCCTTTGCGCTGAGAACTATGTGCTTAAATTTAGACCAACTAGCCCAACAACTAAATGTACTGCAACAATAGTTTATGCAACAATAGTTCTGCATAAAGAAACAATTTCCAGTGAGATAGGGGCTAGGCAAGGAGACACAATCTCCCCAGTATTGCTCACAGCTTGCTTAGAGGAAGTATTCACAGTCTTGGAATCGGAGAAGTTAGGGATAATGATCGATGGAGAATACCCCAGTAATCTGCGACTCACTGATGACATTGCCTTGCTTATTAACTCAGGGGATGAACTGCAAAGAATGTCTGATAACCTAAACAGGAGCAGGAGAAAGGTATGCTTGAAAATCAATATGCAGAAGACTAAGGTAATGTTCAACAGCCTCGAGAAGGAAGAGCCTTGCGCCATAGGTAGGGAAGCACAGGAAGGTGCATGGAAATATTTCTTCTTAGGACAGGTAGAGTAAACGTCAGGTTCTTCTCGTTCTTCTTTAAATCTTCCACACCTCTCCAAGGTGCTCCTCGATTCGGCAGGCGACGTGTAGTTCACACGCAGACACACTGAGACGAAGGCCGACGAACTTGCCGTAACAAAACGAACATTAACTTTATATAACAAGAACACGAAGCACAGGGTACAGAAAACTTACTTACTCGAGACAGAGAGGCGACACACTTCACAAAAGAGACTGAGCTAAAAACTAATATCAAACTGAGCGCATCGCTCTTTTTACGACTTTTTAGTCGGGGCCTGCCTGCTACGCTGTCTTCTCCGAGCAAGAATCAAATCAGAACCAGAACCGTCGGTGACTGAGCGGCGCGCTCTTAAATAGCCGGCACAGAACCTTCTATACGCGGAGGAAGAACGGAAAACAGTTTAGCGCGGCCAAAGCTATGCCTTCCCCCCTTGGCCTTCTGGAGAGGCCTCGAATTTTCTCGAACATGGTCAGCGCGCGCGGCCCTCCCGCGCGAAGCGAGGAGGAGGGCCGGGACCGTGCGGGGGAATGCACGCTTGACTCCGCGCATGGCGACGAGGGCGAGGAGGCGCAGCGCGGTGGCCGAGATGACGTAATCGATCGCGTCGCTTTCTCGTAGATTGGAGAACTTTCCATCGCCGTTTTCTGCGGCGCGCGCGCCGAAACATTAAAGAAAGGGCCACCGCGGCCTTACAGATAGGGACCGCAGATCCAGACCATGGAACGGAAATAACTGGCAGAACAAGATTGGAATGGAGCACAATTGGCAAATATTCGCAGACATTGACTATCAGTTTGCCAGTATTTATCAAGGGAAAAATATGCAACAGTTTTATACTACCAGTACTCATCTATGAGACTGAATCGTGGAGGCTGACGAAGAGGGGTTTACGCAAGTTGAGGACAACACAGAGGTCTATCGAAGGAAAAATGGTATGGGTAATGTTAAGAAATACGAAGAGCGCAGATTGGGTCAGAGAAATAACCCAACTTAATAACATTCCTAGTGGAAATAAAAAGAGACAAAATGGGCAAGGCCAGAGCGGGTAGGGCGCAGAGTGGCAACAATGGTCGCTTAGGGTAACAAATTTACTTCCAAGGGACGCAAAGCGTAGCAGACCGGGGGGGGGGGGGTTCGGAAATTTGTATGGTGGGCGGATGAGGTTATGAAGTTCACAGGGTGAAGTGGATGCAGCTGGCAATAGATAGACAATGGTTTATTTGATGAGTATAAGAGAGGCCTTCGCCCTGCCGTGGGTATAGTCCGGCTCATGATGATTAATCAGTCATACTCTTGGCTAACTCTTCAAATGCCTCTCAACACTTTAATGGCGCGCTATCTTGATTTACTTTTTTTATTGTTTCTCGCTTACAGACAATGTGATGATACACCTGGCTACTATGTACGTAACAATTGTTGTAGGGCTTTTTTTGTTTTTTTGTTTTTTACTGTTCCTGAACGGATCGTCATTTTGTATTTACTATCAGTGTTTTAAGCCATTCGTGAATGCATTGTATAGCCACATTGCTTGAATTTTGTATGCTCACATGCATTAGTCTCAGATGCGACTCGCAATATTGAAAATTATTAGATAAATAAATCCCCCCGTTATGGCCTTGAAGAAGCTCGAATTATCACAGACACAGAAACCATATTCATGTCTTTTGTGGTGGTTGAGCAAAATATTGAAGTCAACTGTTGGCATCAGATTTAAAAGTTCATCTTGTGCTTCTGGATCCGTATGTATTTCTGCTAAAACTAATGGTATAGACGCGGTTCGTACAATATTTAATTTGGCTGCGGGATTCCTACAATCTCAAACCAATATACGCTTAAATAAACACATTCGAAGCCTATAGGAGACAAAGCGCCGTCGCAGGTCATTAGTTACAGCTGAGCACTACTCTCAAAATAAACACCTTCGAAATCTTAAGAAGGCAGATAGCTGAACTTCATATATGCAGAGAACAAAAATATTGCTGCAAAAAGTCGCATTGTATTATAATTGTTTCTAGAATAAGTGCTAAGAACCACCGAAAGATTTTTGAGTTTTTAGAATCATAATAAAAGCCCTATGTCAATATGTGTGAAAACATAGCCCTATAGGAGTAGTGTTTCAATATCGGTTGAAGACATTATGCAGGCATATAATCTAATAATTACTTTGTGAAAATGTTGAGTAGAAATCCTGGTGTAGCGAATATTGAGGAAAACATTTCTGAATTACCTTTTAGCTGGTAGGAAATTGTAAAAAGCCGGTAGCTTTAGGGAATCAATAACAAACAGTTGGCACAATGGCTGGGACACTTAAGCTATCGTTTCCTGCTTATCACTCTTCCCTGCGCACACGAAATAGTGTCGTGACCCTTGCAGCGAAAATTATTGTTCATGTTGCGTTATTCTTCGCAGACAAATGCTTGGCAGGCTGCATGCTCGTTTAATATGGCCTCGTAGTTGCAGTAAGACAGCGGAAAGTCTCCCAGCTTCTTGCTTAAGGATGTTCCTAAATATTGTGCTAAACGATTCTTTCTGATGTCTTAGGAAAGCGGCGAGATCTATTTATGAAGTGAGAGCTTCGTTATGCTAGCTTGAGTGCGTTTCACGTACGCCACAGTTTGACCTTAAACAGACCTTCAGCCTCGTGGGGAATGCGGCCTACTCGTCACCCGTTTGTAGTACTTCTCATATGTGGTGCACGAATGGGGCGAGGCTTCATTCTTATCTTCTTCATACACCTGGCAAAGGTCATTCGTACCGGTACATATCGCCGGTCTCTGCGAAGCACTGCTTGTGATGTCATCACGCATGCACGAGCGAAAGCACCTGCTGCAATAGCTCAGTGGTTAAGACGCTCTGCTATAGCCACGAAGAGCGAGTGCCGGGATTCCAACTCGACTGATTTGTATAAGCTCGGATGTTTTTCTAGTGTGAAGGCAGTAAAAGAGGTCAGAGTCAGTTATTTATGAGTCATAGGCTCCATCACAGTACCTCGTCGCTGGCGAAATTAAAAGAAGCATTGTGGGTCATCATGCGTGGAACCGCTATACTGGAGAAACAGTAAATGAGCGTGGCCACATGGAGGTGACCTCAAGTAAGACCTTAAGCAATCAAGGCTGCGGCGGCGGCTCAAACAAACGCCTAAATTGGACAAGCGTCTTAATCGTAGCTGGTGACCTTATGTGTGTTTTTCAACTAAAAGCAAAACACTGGCTAGGTAAGCATCACCGACTGACGCAGTGATTATTAAGCTCCGATTCAACACCGGGTACTTCATAAGAGAAACGTGGGTGGAGTGCTGCAACGCTTTCTCTGCTGCAGCATCTTAAGGAGTACAGCTACAGCGCAGTGCATTTTCCATTTGCGTTCAGGTAGCAACATGCGGGGAAGAGAGAGAAATGAAAATAAAAATTTATTTTGGCACATATCTGTCGCAGGAACAGTCTCCCGTTTCAAAGAACACATCAACACCCCAGAAACAAAGAAAAGGGGTCTACTCTCTTGTTGAGCGTGTGCTTTCCTTCAGGGCTTCCATAGCTCTATTTGTTTACTATCTTTACTACAATAATAAAGCGCATGCTTCAATATTTAAGTGCTATGAATTGCTTTCTTCATTCTTATTTCCAAATTTATTGTGTTATCAGCTGAGAGAAGTGAGCCCCACAAATTGCTAGGGTCCGCTGTGCTTTAAATATTCATGCTTAATGCGCATGAATGCGAGTGTATTATAATTCCTTGGTTGATATGACTTCCAGGAATGGGCTTCTATTTGCTTTAAAATTCTTTACACCGGCAATAAACTCGATAAATTTATGCGTATGTTGTGCTTGTGTGCTTTTTATGCGATGTAGATACATTATCTTCATGTTGCGTCTGACAGCCGCAATAACTGGAACCTTGGTTGCAAAATATAAACTGCATTTATTTGTGTTAACGGGCTTCACAACTCAAAGCAACTCCGTCTATCTGGGACCCCTCCATGAAAGGCGCCGTACATTTCAACCACCTGAGGTTCTCCAACGTGTCCTGACATTCCAGACACCATGAAAGACTTGATTTTCGTAGCCATTTAAGAAATATATGTAGTCAGTTTTACACACGTGTCAAATCCTAGTCTCCTAGTTGACCAGGATATCTGGCAATGAGAAATGGCCTTGCAGTAGCTACAAATATTGTAACCTGCGCTAACCCTGTCAGTTCTGGAGGAGGAAAAAGACGAAGTTCGTGCGGAGTGCGCCTGGTTCTGGGCCGCCGCTGCTTTAGCCTGGTCAAGCGCCTGCTCTCTGCCTCCTGTGCCTCAGCGCCCCAACCCCGTCCTTTGACCCTGTCCTTCTGGACTGCCGTCCGGGTAGCGATAGAACCCGTGACATTCTGGTGGAAGTGCTGGGTGAATGCAGCACAGCTCCTCAACACCCGCTACTCTGAGTCCGCCCCCAAGTCTCAGCCGCCGCCCCTTCGACGCGAAGGCCAAGATACGTGCCAGCCGGCGGCTTCAAGGGCTTGCTCCTGAATTTGGTCTGTTTCCGAACCCCGGCTCTTCACGACTTACAATGGCCCGGAATACAACCACCCAATGTAACACAGAGGGACTCGTTTCTCGCACCATCCGTGGTGTACCTACTGATAGCTCGTCGAGCGGCTGCCACGTTCCATGGCGATGCCTCCGAAAATATGGAGGATTGGCTGTAACAGTACGAACGTGTGGCCCGCCACAATGGCTGGAATGCCGAAAGCGGTCTTCAGAATTTGTATTTCTGCCTGGACAGTACGGCTCGGCACTAGTTCGAAAACCACGAGGCCTCCCTTACATCCTGGGACACCTGTAAGGAAGAGCTGCGACGGACGTTCGCCAATCAGTATCGGCGAAAGTGCGCAGAAGACCTTCTGCAAACAAGAGTACAACGACCCGACGAAAGTGCAACAAAATTTGTTCAAGACGTCCTAACTCTTAGCTCCCGGGGTGACCCCCGTGCCACCGAGTTAAAAAAAGGTGCGTGCACTCATGTCGGGCGTCAAGAGTGACTTTTTCGGCTGGCTTATTCGAGATCCCCCGGCTACAGTGACACAATTTGTAAATGAGGCGACGAACATTGAACGAGCCTTGGTTACGCGAGCGGACCATTATCGTCGCCTTGCTGGAGGTACCAGCGTTTCGAACCTTTCAGCTGCTCGCTTTCCTGTTGGTTCCCTCGACACCGCAAACCTACGCGAGATCATTCGCGAAGTTGTACGGGAGGAAATACGGCAGCTGATTCCACCTTTTGATGGTACAGCATCCTGCACCCTCACGAATGCTGTCAGCCAAGAAGTACAACGTGCCCTTTATCCACAGTGCTTCGTTGCTTCTTCACCTAGTCAACCCGTTAAGACGTACTCGTCCGTTGCTAGTCGCCCGCCGCCGCAGCCACCACCGCCACCTGTTCGCCGTCAGTACTTTCCTGCACAACCCCGTATCCCTGTGTACGATCTTCGTCCGCAGCAGCAATGGATGAGCAATGCCGACGCGTGGAGGACAACCGACCAACGCCCGCTATGCTTCCACTGCGGAAAAGGAGGCCACGTCTACCGTCGCTGCCCTTACCGCGAGCTTGGCCTTCGCGGTTTCCAGCGGAATGTTCCCCACCAGGAGTTCGGCGAGCAACCCCGCAACATCGCGGACTATCTGCGCCGCACACCAGCACCCGACCGGTCTTCACGTCGCGACCTTCGCTCGACACCGTCCCGCCGGTACGATTCTCCCATTCGTCATTAATCAACGGGAAAGCCTGTCCCCTCATCGGGAAAACTAAGCCCGGCGACGTCTGGAGGTCACGTTGCCGAACCCGTTTCTGTTAAAGAGCCTCCAGGTTTTTCGCCCCGCTCCCCCACGCGAACCGACGATCAACCCGACGACCTTCTCGCCGAACTTCACGCCGAGCTTTCCGACGAGCTTTCTGACGAACTCCCCTACGGAGCTTCCGACGACCGTCGCGCCACAGTGTACAATAACCTTGATGTTGTGATCGACGGACACGACGTGACGGCACTCGTTGACACCGGTGCAGACTATTCTGTTATGAGTGGGGAGTTATGCCGCCGACTTCGCAAGGCAACGACACAGTCGGATGGTCCCGATATTAGAACCACTGGAGGCCACCTCGTGAGACCAATCGGCAGATGCACTGCTCGTATTGAGATTAACGGTCTCAGGTGGCTGGTTACCTTTGTTGTACCATCGAAATGTTCCAGACACATTATTCTCGGCATGGTTTTTTTTGAGTGATTGCAGCGCTGTAATCGACTTTACCGACCGCCGCCTCAGGCTTCGTCAACCTCGATATACCTAGGCGCAAACAAAGCCCCAAGTTTGCACGGCACGCGTCTTGGCGGAGCACATAACCGGACCGCCTCAGTATAGCGTATTTCTCCCTGTCACGTCCGACCACGTTGCTTCTGGCGAAGTTCTGCTGGAAGGAAGTGCTCAGCTTCTTCTTGAACGGGGTCTTGGCGTTGCTCGAGGTCTCGCGCAGCTGGATACTGGCTGCGTACACGTCCTAAGCACCAACTTTTGTGGCACTCCACAGCGCCGTACGAAAGGCACGGCTCTTGGTACCATCGAGAGCATTACCGCCCCTATTCAAGTTGTTGTCCTGTCCGAAGGTGCTTTCTTCTCCTTCTCTTCGCAGCAGAGCGATGCACCTTTGGGTGTAAGCATTGCACCTAATCTCTCTGTGAGCGAGAGGGCCAAATTGATAGCGCTGCTTGGAGAATTCCAAGACTGCTTCTCTACGTCATCCAGAGTTCGCCAGATGACCATTGCCAAACACAGAATAATTACCGATGACGCTGCTCACCCGGTTCGTCAGTCGCCTTACCGAGTTTCTTTCAAAGAACGTGAAGTTATTCAGAACGAAGTGCAAGAAATGCTGGCCGACGATATAATCCAACCTTCGCACAGCTCATGGGCATCTCCAGTGATACTAGTAAAGAAAAAAGAATGACACTCTTCGATTCTGTGTTGACTATTGCCGCTTCAACACCGTCACCAAGAAGGATGTTTATCCCCTTCCTCGCATTGATGACGCGCTTGATCATCTACAACATGCCCGTTACATTTTATCCACAGATCTGAAAGGTGGTTACTGGCAAAATCAAAGTTGATGAGTGCGACCGAGAGAAGACTGCTTTTATCACCCCTATATGGTCTATATGAGTTTAATGTGATGCCGTTCGGCCTCTGTACCGCCCCAGCAACCTTTCAGCGCGTTATGGACACCGTCTCGGCCGGACTGAAGCGGCAAACTTGTCTGGTCTACCTTGACGATGTTGTAAGCTTCTCAAGCACGTTCTCCGATCATCTTCGTCGCCTGAGAGCAGTACTACAAGCTGTAATAAGCACAGGCCTCACTCTGAAGCCAACAAAGTGCAAAATTGCTTACGATGAACTAAAAGTTCTTGGCCACGTCGTCAGTAGCGCGGGTGTTCGTCCAGATCCCGATAAAACAGCAGCCGTCGCCTCTTTTCCTACACCATCGGACAAGAACGCCGTACGGAGGTTTCTGGGCCTCTGTGCTTTGTACCCAATTTTGCTCATGTCGGTGCACCACCTACTCATCTCACAAACGAACGTCGCCTTCCAGTGGTCGAATGAACAGCAGCGTGCATTCAACCGCCTTAAACAAAGCTTACAGACCTCCCCTGTACTCGGGCACTTTGACCAGGACGCCGAGACTGAAGTTCATACAGACGCCAGCAACAAGGGCCTCGGAGCCGTACTCATTCAAAAACAGAACGGGACCGAGCATGTAATCGCCTACGCAAGTCGAACATTATCGAAGGTGGAGACTAACTACTACACCACTGAAAAAGAATGCCTCGTGGTAGTTTGGGCGATTAATAAGTTCAGATCCTACTTGTACGGACGCCCATTTCAGGTGGTTACCGACCATCACTCTCTACGTTGGCTCAGCACTCTGTGAGACCCTTCAGGGCGACTTGCACGGTGGGCCCTTCGATTGCAAGAATTCGATGCTACTATAGTTTATAAGTCCGGTCGCAGGCACACAGATGCTGACTGCCTCTCGAGAGCCCCTCTAGAATCATCATCTGACGGGCAAGATGACGAGAATGAAGACGCTTTTATAGGTACCATAAGCACGATCGATATGGCAGCGCGGCAGCGACACGACACTGAACTCCGTGAAGTAATCGCCCATCTGGAAGTTCAAGAAGGCACCTTTCTACGCGTCTTCTTGCGCGTTCTACCCGCATTACGTCTTCGCAACAATTTACTATACAAAAAGAGCTTCGCAGCGAGTGCGAGGTCTTGGCTACTGGTTGTTCCGGCTGACCTACGTAATGAAATTATGGACGCCTGTTATGACGACCCAACTTCCGGGCATTTGGGTACAGCCGAACATTCGCATGAATTCGTTCTAAGTATTACTGGTCTCAACTTGCTAAAACTGTTCGTCACTATACCAGGACCTGCCGCGAATGTCAAAGACGTAAGACGCCACCCGTACAACCCGCAGTACATCTTCACCCTATTCCGCCGCCTATGACTCCGTTCCAGCAAGTAGGCATGGACCTGCTCGGAGCTTTTCCTACGTCCAACTCGGGACACCGCTGAATTGCTGTTGCTACGGATTACCTCACGCGGTATGCTGAATCGCGAGCTTTGCCTTCTGCAACAGCGGCTGATGTAGCGAAGTTTTCCGCCGAGTCCATCGCCCTTCGTCACGGTGCTCCCGAAGTCTTGATCACAGATCGCGGCGCCGCGTTCGTGTCCCAGCTAATGACAGAGATCTTACGTTTAAGCAACGCGCACCACCGCAGAACTACCGCATACCACCCCCAAACGAATGGGCTCACTCAGCGCCTTAATACGACTATGGACCACACGATATCTATGTATGTGGACGTCGAGCACCGTACATGGGACGACATTCTTCCCTACGTAACTTTCGCTTATAACACCGCAACTCAGGAAACAACCGGGTTTTCGCCGTTCCGCCTGGTGCATGGCCGAGAGGTGATTACCATGCTTGACGCCATGCTTCCCCATGAGCCGGAGGCCAACTCTTACGACGATGTCCAACTGGTAACCCAGCACGCGGAAGAAGCCCGACAATTGGCATGACTACGCATCCAAGACCGCCAGCGCGGCGATGCACGCAGGTACAACCTCCGGCATCGTGAAGTTCATTTTGCACCTGGTGATAAAGTGTGGGTATGGACTCCCGTTCGCCGTCGCGGTCTGAGCGAGAAGCTCCTAAAACGTTACTTTGGCCCATACGAGGCCGTTCGCCGTATAAGCGACGTTAATTACCAGGTGATTCCGATTATTCCGAGCACATCTAGTCGGCCTCCTGATTCTGAAGTGGTGCATGTGGTTCGCCTCAAAACTTACTGTGAACGTTAGAACCACGTATTCTGACTCTGAGCTCTGCTCGATTTAACGTTTCAGTGACGCTTTAGCGCGCATCGGGATGATGCGCCTTTCAGGGGAGGAGTAGTGTAACCCGCGCTAAACGTGTCAGTTCTGGAGTGGGAAGAAGACGAAGTTCGTGCGGAGTGCGAGTGGTTCTGGGCCGCCGCTGCTTTTGCCTGGCCACGTGCCTGCTCTCTCCCTCCTGTGCCTCAGCGCCCCAACCCCGTCCTTTGACCCTGTCCTTCTTGACTGCCGTCCGGGTAGCGATAGATAGAACCCGTGACAATATCAGCAGCAATCAGACGCAGAGAAAGGGAGCTCTGCGGTTTTAGAAACCTAAGAAAGCTAACATTTACTGGCATCAAAGAAAACGATGGGTAATATCTTCGGTATTTTGTAACGACGACCGATGGGCCAGTTTGTGGATGATCATTTTAGATTAAGCTCACGCGAAACGAACCGACATTGGGAAGAATGCAAAACCTTTCTTTCAGGTAGAAACAATGGGTATTAGAAAACACATGTGAGTTGTCAAGACGGCGGCAAAACCAAAATGCATGTATTCCGCAGCTTCATCTACTCCCCTTTTAATCTAAGAATGTTCGATTTAGTTGTTGTTTCTAGGAAATAAATTTTCAACGCACCACTACTACGAAGGATTGCAAATACGTTGGGCGCACAAATATTCATTAGCGTGCACTCATGTCACACAGTACATGGCCGTCTAGCAGGAACCTAAACACGCCAGTCATTACGGGAATCATTCCAGTGTCCTTGGGATCTGCAGTCGAGCACACCAGCAAACACACTGGGGCCAATCGTGTTACTTTTTTTTTATTTGGTGGAGCTTGCGAGCATCTCTTGCAGGCAGCACATTTAGTGTTTACGCAGTGCTTAAACGTGCGCTCTTAGGATCACCATTTATTAGCATCAAAATTATGTTCGCTCATTCACTAAGCTTTTTTCATGAACTCACTGCGTCATTAATCATTGCCTGCGAACATACGCAAGGCGCTTGCTATAGCACTCACCCTGCTTGTAACTGACAGCTTATGAAAATAAAGTAATTCAAGTGGAAGCTGTCAGTTGACAGTTGACAGTTGACAACACAGGCTACTGACTAGTCGGCCGGTTTTGATGCATACCATGTCAAGACTGCATGATTTAATTTGAGTGGCCTCTCTATTTAATGAGCTCCTTTCATAGAAGGTGAACTGCGAATTGAACACCGTCGAAAATTGTGTCATTTGCTCGAAATGGCTTAGCTCTTTTGTCATGTTGCTATCACAAGTCCTCCCGTAAGGAATAAAGTTTAGCCTATGACTCCCAAAAGACTTGCCATGTGGTGAGCATTACCTAAACTGTGACCCAAAACTGTGTTCATCAACACGCTGCCATTGACGCAACAAAGCTGGGCCTCTCCTATTTATTCTAAACATCTTGGGAAAATACGATGTAGTGGAATTCAACCACACTGATTTTAATTTTTAGGCACATGATTTCAGGGAGTAACAGGGCTAGAAAAACCTTCACAAAATTTACAGACCATGAACCTGGTTTCAGCATAAAGATCTCTATACTAACATTATATACTATTTGTTTTGGTTATTACAATAAGTACGATCGTACGTACGAAAAGGTAACAAAAAATTGCGGTACATCCACATGTTGACAAATAACCCGGCAAATGGCCTACGCCTCCAAATAGCATGTTTTTCTGAACCACTCTTGAACGCCCACTCAAGGAGACAATTTGACGTTTGAGTATTATCATCGGGCTGCCTTCTACGTATAGTGTTATACTTCACATCTAGTTTCTGCCGGTGGCAGATACCTGTTTCTCTGGAGGGCCGGAAATGGACTGAAGGGGAGAACTTTTTCTAATCTTCATTTAATGGTATATGCCACAAAGTTGCCGTTCACAATCAAATTAGCCCATTATTAAGGCAAATGTATTTACTGTTACATGCATGGCGTCACGAAAATGCGAGAATAGAACTGGTCATCACAGTATTTTGGCGAAGCAGATCGGCAAGGACTGACACTTAAAGGAAGAAACACGCTTCCACAACTGAGATTCGAACTCGCACCAGAAAGAGCAGATCAATTTTCGTGACCGAAAATAATAACGACGCAGAGGGCCATGCAATGTTTGAAACTGCAATACACTCACACTATGCAAGAAACATCGTCGCACTCATCATGTTGCAATTGCAACAGTGTTCGATCTCTGCTTCGTCTTGTGCCGAGGTCGCGGCCGGGACACACCGTCGTAGCATCGCTGGACGGCGATGTCAAGAAGTGTGGTCGTGATTGCGTCGACGTTGTCGATTTGTGGATCGTCGATTTAATGGCTGCGTCGTCGTCACTCATCGTCGGCGATGGAGGAGCTTCGTTTTTCACCGGGAAGCAACCTCACCTCCAAAGGTTGCTCTGTTTATTTTCCCCTGCACGGGCTTGGGGACCTTCTGCGGAAACTCTCATCGTAGTTACGGCCTGGCGACGCAAAGCGGGCCCTGTACTGCGATGGAGACTTGAACCGACGGCTTGGGGGCGCAATCTCACCGCTACGCAGATAGTAGTCGATTTCTTGCGGTCGTTCACCTGGGCGTGGTCGTGGAGTGTCGACTGCAAATCCGCGGAGACCGATTCGTCAGTACTGGCAGTGACGCAGAATGTGGCCGGCCTCACCCCAGTGGAAGCATAATGGCCGGTTGTTCGCTGTCCTCCAGGCGTAACACTTCCAGGGGCTTGGGGGTCGTTGGCAGGCTTGGCGGGCGGACGCCAAGAGGCGGCTTTCAGGAACAGGACAGTAGAGGCGAGGGCTTGGAATTTCACGTCGGGGCGCTGGTCGACATAATGCTACAGCGTAATTCATCGCTGTTGCCTCTTGTGCTGGAACCATCGCAGCCGTCGGTTCAGGAACGCCTAGCGACTGCTGGTCTTCTTCACGGACGACGTCCGTGAGCGTCGCCACCTGGGGTTGTTCCGATGATGACAGTAATCGGCGGAGCTCTTCTCACACTATCTCCCGGATGAGTTGCCGAAGGTTCTCTCCGCTTGCAGATGCGCTGGGGTAGTGGCTTGTGTAGTCCGGTTGAAGTGGTCGTTCGTAGTGGCGCATCCTGGCGTCCAACATCTTCTCGATGGTCGATGCTTCACTTTCAAATTCTTCAACACTTTTCGGCGGGTTCCGGACAAGTCCTGCAAACAAACGGGCTCGTCTATCGTCGAACAAAGAATGCCCGTCACACTCGTCAACGCTCAATTTAAAGGCTGCTCAAAACAATCTAGATAACGTCGCTAACTGCTACTAGCACAACGTGGAACATTGGCGAAACATACGCGAGTGATGGGAATCTTCGAGACAGATCTCAGCGCATTTTGCGCGACAACAGAATTGTTAAAGGTGCGTCTCGCGACATCGATCATTAGCAAACAAAGAATACAGAACTGATACACAATTCAGAATCACAGTGATAAGGCCGCATGCATGCAAAAAAAAACAACAACAAATACAGTTTTGTAGGTTTCGCGGCAATATTTTATTGGCTGCTCCTATTGCTAAAAGCGTAATTATCGCTGGTATTGTCAAAACATGCGAGTTGGCAACAGCATCTACTGCCACTAACTTTGATTTCCTTTTCAGTACTAGAGGGGCATCGGAATTTACATACCAAGGCCATTTCGATGCCGAGTTAGACATGCCAACCATAGGCAAAGCAGACCTGTCGTATATCTGGAATAAGACGGGGCTCTCACATCCATGTTGAGGGGTATTTCAAAAGAGCCCAGTGTCACTAAAAAGGCGGCTTTGGCATTGACGTTGTTGTAACTCAGAAACGAGAATGAAGCAATGTCAAAATAACTTACAAACCCATGGAATCAAACTCGGTTACATGCACATAATTAGGTATCGAAATATCAGTTGGCCTTGGTGACTCTGGCCTAGGACATTCTTGACGCTTAGTAATGCGTTAAATAAATTGTTTTCCTCCTCCTCCTCCTATCGAAATTCTAAAGCGACCTATCTTTGTGCTCCAATCTTATGGAATCGCAGAATGTTACTTGACATTTGCCATCCTTTTGGTAATGAAGTTCTCGGCATGTTTGGGAGTTCAGTTAAAGCGCAAATATATTTTGCAATCTTTACCGCAAATGTGAATGTAAGCGTGCAACGATAATTGAGAGAAATATATGTATATATATTTTTTTTCTAATGGCAAAAGGAGATGTCTCCCTCGTTTTGAGCCTAGTTTGCTATTCCTGATGAGGGTTGAGGAATGAGGAGGACAATGTGTGTTTGGGGGGGGGGGGATGGATGCAAAACAATCAAAATAATCGTGGCCGCACACTTTCACACACATATAATCACACACAGATGAGCTTTATAGGGTCTTGATCAACGCTGTGTCCTTGAGAAAAGGTAATAAGGCCCTTGTAGCTCGTGCAGCCGAAGACCTGTCGCACCAAAGAGCGAGGACATATTCGAAGTGCAAGGTTGTGCCTTTAGCTAAGCCTAAATTATTACAGTGTTCTGCGATGTACAATAAACATTTGACAGGAGGTCACCAAATGTTCGGAATCTTCAGTCACATCACATGTAGAGCACAGGGGGCTGCTGGCTATACCCATTTTATGTAAGAAGTAGTTTGTGTATGACACACTCAAGCGGATTTAGCATAGACAGTTACGATGGCATCTGTTCAAAGTGTGATGAATTCGAAAGATTAGTGGTCGGTATTAGAGATTCGGAATATACCGCAGAAAGCACTGCAATCGCCATGATTCAGTGGCTACAAATCTTGATGTATCTCTTCGTGATAATGGAATTGGAATTATCTTTGAGAAGTCTTTGGGCAGTACTTTTGCAGTGACGCCGGCATTCATTGCCTGCAATGCCGCAGTGAGTAGGTAACCACTTTAGTACAATGGGGTGACTCAGCTTGGAGGCCTCAGTCTGCAGCTTATTAAAATCAATGACGAGCTTGTCTTTAATTCTTGGTGACTTAAGCAATTGTAGTGCAGTGCGGCAATCACTGAAGATAACCCATGCTGCAGGGGTTGTTATAAAATATATATAATAGCTTCTCTCAGAGCTGTTAACTCCATAGCCATAGCTGAAGTGCGATGACTGAGCTTTGTCGAGATTGCGGGGGGCATTGATGGTATTACAAGCCGATGGATGAAGAAACAGCTGTAACAGAGCCATCAGTATAGATGTGGCAATGTTGACTGTAGCATGCACAGGTGTGCTCATGGGCGAACTAATTAGGTGCGGGCGATGGGATGTGGGCTTTACTTTTGATGCCAGGTATAGGCGTCCAAATTTGCCGTGAAGCAAACCTCCATGATGGGAAAGATGACGGGACTGCGCGTTGATATTATGCAGGCAGTAGATGGGAGAGTGCTGTCATACTTTGCTCTGAAAATGGATGGGTAGGTTCACGTGCAAATTGGAGCTGGGCAAGAAGCAGCTCCTGTGGTATCATCACGGTTACAGATAGACGTCTGCTCTCTGCCAGAGTACCCACTGTGCAGGTGTTCTTTGGAAGACCAAGGCACACTATCAAAGCTTTGGCCTGCATTGCTTCAAGTAGTTTTATGCTTGCCTGCGAGAGACCTTGAATACCTGGGAGGCTATAACGCAGAAGACCTTCACAAAGTGCTCCATAAAGTCTTGATAAGGAATCGGTAGAGCCGCCTCTTCTGGTTGTTGAGAGCATACGAAATATAGGTACGTAGGAGGAGAGTTTGATCTTAAGTTGTTGAATGCGTGATGACCATTAAAGACACTTGTCAAAGGTGGCACCTAGAACTTTTTGGTGGCTGCCTTATGATATAGGAGTGCTATGCACTTTCAGCAAATAACGGCAGAGATGACATCGTGAAAATAAAATTGCTGTGCACGTTTCTGGAGATATAATAAGACCTAGCTTGTTTAGGAATCATACAACGCACCCAATTGATTTCTATATTCAAGTATGCACAATGCGCCTGTTTCTTCCGGAGACAAAGATAGAGCTCTAATCTGCGTAGATGGAGATTTCAACAGTAGGTCGCAAAAAACTCTTCAAACCAAGAAAGGCGATATTGAAGAGGGTTGGACTTAAAATTCCTCCCTGAGGAACTCCACGTGACACATAATGTAGGGAGGTGCCACCTTGATTCTTTGACATGTAAATTGTTCTATCACGAAGATAATTAGAGAGCCAGTTGTACATTTGCCCACCAATACCAATCGAACGTAAGGCTGAATGAATCACCTCATGCGTGATATTATCAAATGCTCAAGACAGCAATGATAACAGACCGCTCTGATTTGCTGCGCCTGATATAGCTGGCAAAAGCAATAACGTTATCAGTACTGCTTCAGCCTTTTCGGTAGCCAGACATTGCTGAGGTGTAATTTTTTCTATTTGTCAGGTCCCAGATAAGGCGTGATTGAATCATTTTTGCCATTAGTTTCCCAACGCAGTTTAACAGTGCGAGAGAACGATAGGCGTTTAGACAATTGATGGCTTGCCAGGTTTAAGAACTGGTATTACGCGCTCAGTCTTCTAGCTCTCTACAAGGCTGTCGGTTATCCAAGAGTTGTTATACATGGTAAGCAGCTGAGTTTTGGCTTTTCTTCCTAGACGCGACAGCGAAATGTAACTAACAGGCTCAGGTCCTGGGCAAGATCTTTTGTTGGCAACTGCTAGCGCCACTTGAAGTTTTTCCCTAGTACACAGTGCGTCTAGTGAAGAAGTGTTTGGCAACCGGACAAAGGTTGGGAGCCCAATTTGCAGTAAGGAGCTGCTATTGGAGCAATGATATTTGAACAGAAAGCCTCTGCTACATGAAGGCAAATTGTATTGCCATTTAGAGCCACCCACTCAAAAGACTGTAGCTGTGAAGGCTGACTTCTTGGGCTCTGTACAATACACCATACTTTAGAGAAAGGCTTTCTAGGATCTAATTTTGCACAAAAAGATCTACAATTCCTTCTTGCAAGCTTGTCCAAATGGCGTTGAACGTGTATTCGTTCTCGCCTGGAATTCCGGATGTTGTCTCTAGAAAGTGTCCTGCGCACTCGCCTTTCTGCTCTTCGACGTATTGCTCGAAGTTTTTCATATTCAGCGTCAACGGCTGAGTACATCATTGGTACTTGCAGGACTGTCGTTCGCAACTTTGGGCATGCGCTATTGCAGCAATGAAGGATACATAATTCAGGTTTGACATATGCCGCTTCTCTACGTCATCAACAAAAGGTTCTCAGTTCGTAGCTAACTTCATGCCGCTGGGGGCGAGATAAAAGCCACCAACCTCAGTGTATGTAGGTAGGTGATCACTGCCGTGAGTCCCGACCTTTACAGACCAGTTTGTTGAAGCTGACAGCTCAGCATAGATCATGCTGATGTCAAGCGCACTGGACCTTGATCCTTAGTAGTAAGTTGCTTGGTCATTGTTGAGGAATGTTAAACTGTTGGAAAGTGCGAAGTCGAAACGCTGCCGGCCTCTGACTGTCGATCTAACGGCTCCACAAGCAGAATGATGTGCGTTGAAACCTCCCGTTGTAATATGTGGCACACGGTTACGTCGCACAATATCGTATAGGCGATCAGTATTAAAATTATCACGAGGTGGTATGTAGGCAACAATTACTGTCAGCCGCATGCTCATGCACTTTAGAGTGGCTACAACGTACTAATTATGCGTATTAGTTGGTATGGGATGCTGGTTGAAGTTGACGTTGTTCTGGAAAGCCAAAAGAACTTTACTGAGGTTCGTACCAGTTGTTGATTGTAGCATTATGTAACCTGAAAGACAGATTGCTGTATCAAGCAGAGATTCTGATATAGCAATTATAGGGAAACAATGCTTGAAGACGAAGTGTCGAACGTCCGAGAGGCGAAGACGGAGTCTGCAGGCATTCCATTGTAACATGGTGATCACTTGCACGTTGGGTAGAGCAGTCACAGTTGGGACAAATGGGGTTGTCACATGGGTGCATGGTACGGTCGTGGTTTCCACCACAACGAGAACAGTGCAAGGCTAGTCGGCAAGCAGTAGTCACATGGCCGAAGCGGTGACATCTACCACATTGTTTGCGGTTTTTAAATATATTCATGCCCACGGTATCGCGTATATCCAAGAATAATGTATTTCGGCGCAGTTTCCGTCATAAAAACAAGGCGGATATTTTCTGAATTTCCCAGACGGCACACATATTTTATCGGAACTCTCTGTAGTAGTGCCGAGAACATATCTTCTTGAGAAAGATCCAGTGGCACACACCTAATTACTCCTACGCCAAATTTGTTTGACCGATGCTCGTATGCTTGCCCTGCAATTCCTGCTATTGATCGTATTTCTAAAAGGCGTTCAGTAGCTATCGTGATTCGTGTGTCAACAGCCATAATATTAGGCCACTCGTTGAGGCAAACTTGAAGGCGCCATCTGGAGCCACAAATTAAAATGCTTGCCTTATTGGCAGCATATTAAAGCGAGTAATACGGTATCCGGTATAGATTTGTTTTATGACTACTTTAAGGTAGCGCTTGGGTAGTTTAGAATCGTTGGGTGCGTCGAGACTGTAATACGACCGCCTCGAGCTGCGACGACACTTCGAAGGCACCTGAATAAACCTGTCTGGCTCTTCAGCAGACTTCGCAGCAGAATCTATATAGGTAATAGTAGATGAAGTATCTGAGCTACCAGGAAAATCATCCTGACTTGCAGGAATCGGTCGATTCCAGTTTGAGGTGTAAGGATCAGATGCCTGTTGTAGATAAATGTCAGATGATGAGAGTCTTGAAGTACTCGATGATGGCAGGTGATCACAGACACACAGGTTGGGATGACGGCTGATGGTTGCAGAGCTGGGCCAGTCTGCAAGGTAGGCCTGACGCCATAAGAACACTCAGGTGTTGATGCAGGGTGCAGCATTGGCGGAGCCGCACCCGCCGCAGACGATATGTCAGGATCTTGCAATATAGGTTATCAGAGACATATCGAGTACTGCATGGAAAGCCAAACAGATTTCGCAGAGACCAGCGGGCACAGCCCGACAGCCCCCTGACTTCATCTTCTAGAATTGAGAGATACTGAACTTTCCTTTCCCAAAAAAAAAAACACTTAAACAAAAATTGTTTTAACATTTCCTGATTTTTAAGGTGGTGCTAAAGGAGCTCTCGCGTCTATTCTTACGACGAAGGTTGGGCCTCAACCTATATTTTATAAGGATTGGGAGTATGCCAGTCTATGTTAATGAATATGTCTTAGAAAGGTGCAACTTAGACGTACACACTAAATTTATATTAGAAGAATTGGGACAAAATAAACAAATTTACTCAGTTTGGCCCCTTTATTTTCTTCGTTTCCAGTGCATTAGCAACTCCAGTGAACAAGCACTACAGATCCAAGTGGCCCCGTCATTTGTTTGTAATTTGTAAAATAAAAACTAGGCTCATGTTCGCTATCGGCCGACGAACATTTCATGCACCTGAAAGAAACCTAAGAGCCTATAGGAGCAATAAATTCTCGAGCTACGCAAGATAACGTAAAAGTTCATTTGATAGGGAGCAGTTATTTAAAAAAAAATGTTGGAAACCCCAAGCGTTCGGAGGAGATGTGTAAGAATGTACAGGTGCGGACATAAGTAAATGTAGCACGCGTTTCCGTTCAAATTAAAATTATGCCTTCTGCAATGTAGCGAAGAAAACAATATTTGTACAGTTGAAAGGGCACTGCCGTCTACTACAGGTTCGCACAAGTTACTACGACTGCAGGTATACAATTTTGCAAGGCGTAAAAATTTTTATAATGAAACTGCGTGCTCCGTTTACTTTTGTCCGCACCTGTACAAGACAAGATGACAATGGATGTGAATATGCGTTCTTGGTCTACCACCTGTCGTGCTCTTACATATCTGACTCCCCTTCTGGATTTGATGGTGTTTATTTTAGGTATAGGCTGCTTTCAAGTCCTAACAAACTCGTCCACCAACTAAAGCGTGAATGTAAACCATCCTTTTAGAAGTTAAGTTTCTGTCGGAATGCGTTTCCGTTGAGTAGTGTGAAATGTTCGAAAACCCTACCATGTAACTTTTTCCTTCATTATTACTTGAACCTAGCCTCTCTCTGCGGTATCGGCAAGCAGCAAAAGGAATTCCACGCTTCCGGTTATAGTCTGGTTGTAAAGATATCGGTATTCTTCTAATATATGAGAGACATTTAGGAAGAATATTCACTATTAATTTAATTCATTATTTCAAGAAATTATGACATTTGTTGTTTTCACTTAATAAAGTACACATTATTCAAGACACGGCCTTCAAGACGTAGGTAACCTAATTGATCGCTCTCAGTCAAGGTCAAGCGCATTCGGCGATGTTGCACCGAACTTTCTCGGAAACGTTCGCTACAAAAGCTCAAAATGGCGGAGGTGAGCACCATCAAAGTTACGACAGCTGACCTTGAATATTTCTGAAATCAGTGGGTGGTGCATCCCTTACCGTATCTCATTTGGTGGATGAGCGTAGGACAAAACGTAAAGAATTGCGGGAGGTTTCTACACACGGAATCATGCTTTTCTTACTGGTTGGGTGATTAAGATACTATACCGACATCGATTTGCGAATACTACTGAAGCAAAGAAATGAAATTCAATAATAGTATAATATTAGAATGAAATCATTTTATAAGAAATAACTACTGCCGAAATATCTAGTAGGGCACAGGAATCGAATCTGTGCATTAGAAAAAACAAAATCAGGTTGCTTATATATACATTTTAGAAAATATACGAAAAAAAGTATCCCTGCATTAGCCACTTTTAACATTTACCCATAGATTCTCATCACACATTTAAAGCTCATCAAGGAGAACGACACGCAAGAAACTCGACAGACGATACTCGAAGCTTAACACCGAATAAACACTGTTCACGGCAGACTGCAACGTAGCAATCAGCGAAATTTGCAGTCGCATGTCTCGCTGAAATGTTCAATAAATCGGCGTGGCAAGCAGCGTGCACTGTACACGTGTGATGCATATATGTTTCTTCAACGCATTTATTCATGCGTCAGCAGATGCTGCTGGGTGGACCTGGAATGCGCCCCGTTGCCATGTGACGATCGATTAAAGGGCCGCACTAATGCCAGAACTTCAAGTGAGGCGTTAAAGTGAAAAATTATTCGATCTTGCTCCATCGCTCCCTCCTCGAGATTGCCGGAACGAAAAAAGAAAAGTAAAAGGCTCGAGATTATATGCTAGGGCGTGTTTGCCAAACAGAGGTGAAACTCTCCTCGGAGTGGTTGTCCTAGAAGCCAAGCCTTTTAGCATGCTGCAAATCAATCGTGTTTTACAGGAGCGCTTTGTACAAATGTGCAGAATTTTTCACGCAACCCGTTCCCAGCGCAGCTGTTTCCAACTTGTTTGCGTAAAGATTTTTGTTTGGAGTTTTGTATCTCATACATCGACGCCAAGTCAAGTGGACCCATATTTTAAGCGCGTTCTAGAGGCTTCCAAACATTCTCCATCATGACGTTCTTTCTTCTCTCCTTCCGCTTCCCCAGTGCAGAGTGGCAGGCCAGATTTGAATTATTCCGGCCAACCTCTCTGCATTTTCCTTTCAATAAATACATCTATCCGGTTTGTTCCATCTTGCTTTATGATTCTTCAGACACAGCACCACTCTACACACAGGCATATGAAATGCCCGTTGCAGTGAAATTCTTGCACACTGAACTAAGGGAGCTGGACAGCGAGTTCCGATAAAATGATTTCCGTGAACCAATCCGCTTTTTGAACGAGAAGAGAGGATTATCTTTTTACCAGTCATGCCGAATGTTTCTGAACAAATAAGGCGAGATTCCTTAGCTATATTAAAGAACGCTCAGTGCCGTTGGGTCATTTGTTGCAGATCCTGTGAGCACATATTCAAGTACCTTCATTTAAAACTGGGTCAATCAAAAACGGTGAATTCAGGAGTCATTACGGTCCCCGATTATCACTTTCGAGGCTGTGAAGCTGATGGGGTTGCACTGGTTGATGAACTGTTTTTTTACGAAACTATGTTAAGCTGGAAAATTTCCAAAAGGAAGCACTCTGACTGCTGCCACAGTTGTCATCATTACGCCTTCAGAGTTTTCAAAACCGCTGAATCGATGGCTTTGATATCAGCCTGCAAGGCACTCAACAACACATTACATATTCGGCATAATAGCTTTCGCTGTGATTTATTGGAATGGAAAGTCGAGTTGATAATTCTGAAGCCCGGAAACTGACTCATTTGTAATTCCTTGCTGTTCCCTTATGCGCAGTACTCCCCTCAGCCTCTTTGTTTCTTCAGTCATCGAAACCTTACCCCTATAGTTGTGCTTATCGATTCCCCTTATTGCTTCGCAACTTTATTTCTAGCACTAACAACTGCGCTTGTGTCCATACTAGCGCTATTAGTTATTCGATCACTCCTGCTCCCCAGCTCCCAAAATGTATTGTATGCATCTGAACCTCTCATTCTACTTTTGTGCGCTCTGCTTGGCAGATGTCCGCCAAGCTCCGTGGCAACCTATCTCACTTGCCGAAGCCCCGACACTGCATTCTGGGTCCCGGGCATGGTGCTTCTAGGAACCTACATCTAACGCAGCATTACAGCCCTTCGAGGCACCCGGAGTGGGACGGTGAACGTGAATTCAATCACCGAAATACCGCAGCGTATCAGGGAAGGTTCCCTGTGTTCATGCTTAAATAAAAATTATGCATCTGTGGGCTCTGAGCTAGCAAGAAAATTTAGTTTTCAAGAACGTGATAATGATGGCATCTTTTAGAAGCCCAAGATACGAAGTGTAGTTAAAAACATTAGGTGAGGCTTAGCTTTAGTTAAACCCGGTAGGTTGCGAAAGTAATAATAGCATGGCTGCGCGGCAGTTCAGCTCGTAGTGTAGTCAGTTGTGGTGTACCATATTGACCGTACGATTAGCACAGGACACACAATGGAGTTTAGTATTCCTCAGCTTTATTCGTTATACCTATGAAGACACTTCGGTGATCAGTGAAGTAGTGAGACTTTGTCTCCACACGAGTAATCACATAGCCATTAGACTGTAGAGGGGTATCGTTTGGTCTTTAAGGCTCGCTCGACACGTTCTACACACCACAGCACTTCTCTGTCACCTCATCCCATTCTGGATAAGCTAGGTGAATAGTGGGATACATGAGCTTGCTTACCGGAGTCAAGCAGTCTTTATGCCATAGACGATCACACACCGAGTGCACACTTCCAAAGGGGTTATTCGTGAATCGATCGTCTATGAAATTCACGCGTCGCCGAGTGAAATTTATTACCTCTTCTCGCATACTTTCGTTGCTCTTCCAAGTCCCACGTTGACACAGTGAAACCAGTCTTCACAAGTGACGCTTCTCGTCTCTTTTCCAAACGTACAGCTCGTTCTTGCAGCGTCTATTGAGCACGCCGTTTCTTCCGGGTATTGTTATACTTTACTTGTCGAGCAGCGCGACCAACAGGCTCCTTTTCAAGCCGTTGTTGCCGTTCTTCTCCTGTTTCCTGAATGCGTTGTTGCCATCTTGTTGCATTCCAACGTTCTTGACTGCTGCGTGAACACGTCGACAGAGAGTCTTTACTGTTGTTGTTGTTGACCAATTAGACCAAATAGCATATGTAACGTACCCACAGAGGGGGATCGGCGAAGAATTGGATAGCGAAGAAATTTTTTGAAGTAGACTTTCATGTAATAAAAAAAGTGATTTGAGGGGTAGAGGAAAGGAAACAAAAAGGGAGATTGACACTGTAATTGTAGCACGAGTGATTTTGGAGTCTTCACTGCTGAAACCATCCATTACAGTCGTTTTCCTCCTCTTCCTTTCCACTTTGAGTGAAGGGGTGACAACAGCGCCTCCACTCGGTAGACGCGAGGCTCCAGCTGCCGCGCGCCGTGCCTACCGACCGCCGCCACCACTCGACGACTCGACTTGGCAACCCATCTCTCGCAGGCGTAATTCCAACTCCTCAACGGTTGGGTCCCGCAACTTTTTTCTCCTCACTGGTGTCCTCGCAGCGGGTTAAACGGTGATATAGTTACCGACATGTGTCTGAGTGAAAGGTTAAGATAACGTACACTCACTGAAGGCAGGGAATGATTACAGTGAAGGTAATTGATTAGTGTTACCATTGTCATGCCATTACCTCGTGGCTCTTTTCACGGCTGGTTTTGCGGCTATTAAGAAATAAAAACACTTCATATTGTGACCTAAAGGGGAACGTTCCCCAGGAATGAACTTTTTGGCTTATTTTAATGTTGCGGAAAGAAACAAATTGTTGATATTACATTATTCCAACAGATATTTTATTCGCTTAGGGTTGAGATAAGTAGTGTCAATCCATTGCGCCACTGAAGCAACGAGTAGAGCAAGCTTTAAACCCGCTATTATTCCTTTCTACAATATTTCCGCTATCTGTCGCCAGGTGGATGCTGCTCAGAGGACCCCACTAAGGCTCCTCCATTTTTTTAAAGGTAGCGACAACTACACGAGCGCCCTCTCGAGGGGTCCACGGGGCAGCGCTAGCAGACGACGCGCCGCACTTTTCGTGCATACCGCGTACTCATGAAGCCGTGCTCGGTGCACACATAAACTGTTTAATTCAACAAATTTGTGTCCTATCCTGCTCAAAAAGCTACAAAAGACAGGAATAATAACTTAAATATGCGTGTGCAGCATAAACGGTAGAAAAAAAGAAAAGAAAAAGAACGCGTGCGTTAAACGAGCCAGCTCATTCTTCTGAACCATTCTCGACTCATTACAGCGGCTAGGAAACTGTTCATTAATTATGCTTTGAAATTGGTAGCGAACTTAAAATAGAAATAACATTTCACTAAATGTATTAAGCTTGGTCTTTATTTAAAAAATATGTAGACTGCGAGTTTTCTGCAACTTTTGGGAACGTCGTTGCGCATAGAGCTCTAATGCAATATGGGCGTCATTGCGTTTGTAACCGTTCAGGAATACTCCGTTTTAAACACTTTTTTGACTCGAGTTTATTTCATTTACACAGTATTTCAATACCTTTATTTCGAAAAAAAAGTCGGTTTCTCTGCAGCTGTGCATTGCCAATGCATGTGTATCTTCCAACAACTACAAAAAAAATCGGGTAAGATGCGATACAAAGCTCACGGATAATGTTTTCTCACTTTTCTATTCTTTATTTGTTTTATATTGTTTTCCTTATAGCCTACCGGGGAATAATGTCACCAGTAATCTTGGATACCGCCTCTTGAAACTTGACGATCTAGTCCCTGTCCGCGTTCAGCGGAACTTGTTTGCATTCGGTGCAACGCCGCAAGACTCCTCCGTTAAAAGAATAGCTCAGTAGCGTTTCACACACACGGGTGTTTTTACATTTTTTATCGTACATTTTTTTTTTTTACTTTTATACACCTATATTTAGCATAGGCAAATATTGACTTTCCATTTCGATCATTTTGACACATTTGCACCCTCCTATTTTTCCAATGTTTCATTTTCCATTTATATCAATTAACTGATCAATTGTTCGGAATAAATTTTCATAATGAGCATTATCAAGCATTGCTTTTTCATTCTGAGCATTTTGACACCATCGAGTCCACGCGTATAATGCAGTCCTGATTTGTTCGGGGAAAGCAAGGGGGCGCGAAATGGCAGTGAGTTTTCCCTAGACATCCACAGTACAAGTAACAGCTACATAATCATAGCGTCCTTGATATTTTGCTGATGAAATAGCATATTCCCAAACAAAGGTCATCCCGGGCAAGCAAATAGCTTTTTAAGCAGACAGAAATCACTTCTCATAGTCGGGTGTTTTCTGTGGCCATGAAAATCTTACGACCGATCTCATGAGGCCATAGCTTCCTCCTGTTGTTATTATCGTCACCGCGAGGAATGGAAAATGACTTTTTCGCGTCTTCCGCACGGTTCCGGCAGCCGAAAGCACAGCAGCCCGGCGCAGCCGCATGTCACTCGTGCGCTTCAAAATTTGAGTTCAGAGATTTAATTCTTGCATTAGCTTAAGCATAGAGTACTGCATATACACTACAAACAATGCAATAAAGGTGTGTGAAGTACTTTTGGCTTAACTAATCAGCCAATCTCACGCAGACAAGCACAGATCGCAGTGCATTTCAGCGGCGCAGCGAGCACCGCTGGACCCTTTGGGCGGAGCTTGGCGGCGAAGAGGTCACGTGCAGCCAACTGGCCTATCGGAGGGAGGGGCGGTTGGATCAAGACCTGTCGCTACCTTTAAAAAATAGAGGAGCCTTAGACCCTACCGTTCAGGGAACGGAATCAAGCCTCTCGCAGCTGGTATGACGTCACAGTGACATCATAATCTCAGTTGCGGCGCGTCGTGCCTACCGACAGCCGCCACCCGATGACTTGACTTGGTAGCCCATCTCTCGCAGCTGGTATGACGTCACAACAATCACGTGACAACGCCGTGGCTACGCGAAGGGCTGAGAATGGAGTAGTATTGCTTTCGCAATAATAAATGTATCTCAGTGCTATGAAAAGGCACGTGGAAACACGAATGTAGTTTTTTCACCATGTCCACAAGAATGCACCTCTTCGGCATCTCGCTGGAGCCTGCTCCCATGCGAACCATTCGCCATTATTCACCATGTGGCAGCCATGCACGTGTTGAATCCGATCAGGTGCTTAATATTTTTTATCTTACCTCCTGTCAGCTAAGTGAACTAATGCATTCAGCAAGTCGCCATTGAAGAATGGAATGCACTACCAGAGTGCATTGTTACAGAACACGATCCCTGTAAGTGCCGGCAGTTGCTTACATCATACCTGAAAACTGGAGTGGATTCCTTTTATATTTGCGGATAAGCTTTTTGTCGTACTTTAGCATATTCTCTGTACTTTTTCACCTTATATCCTGCTCTTTCGCATTATTTCATTGCACCCGCTCATGTAATACCTCTTTCCAGGGGCATTTAAGGGTCAATAAATGATGATTGTAATGTTGATGATGGTGATGATGATGTATACAACAGCAAGACAAACATCAAGAAAAAAGTGCGTAAGCGCGTAAAGGATGGAAGTAAATCAGTCATTTAGCGTTGATTTAAACTCAGGCCGTAGCACTCGATAATTCTTACAACATGCACTAGTTCTACAATTCCGATTTTTTCGTTACGCTTGTGATATCAGTTCCACTGAAAGGCATGTTTGCATTAGAATTGAGTTTCTGTATTCGCATCCTCAATGCTGCAATGCGTGGAAATTACGAGGTCATGTTTTTTTTTTGATCTCATGCGCTGTCGGTGTACCTGTAATTAGGTGCATTTTACTGCAGGTTTCTAATCAGTACATACTTTTCAGAGTAACATTTCAACAAATTCAATTATATTCCATCTGTAACTTAATAGAGGTAATTAATTACTTTTTTGATGACAGGGTCTTAGGGAACAATGGTCAAAGACAATGCGTTTGCGGCACATTTTTCGGCCGCACGACGGTGCGCACGGGAGGGTGACCGCATATTATCCAAATAGCTGGTTTACTGTTAACTGCAGCACATATTGTAAACATGTGTTTTTAGCACATCATTGAGTGGGTTTATGAAGGCACGTAGTTACAGAATGCATGCGAGGAAGGAGAACAGGTGGCATAAGGTTTTAATCAAAGTCCTTCTGAGCAGCTGCAGTTAAATTCAGAAGCGGTTCAATGTGGATTGAAACATCCGCGCTTAAGGCGATGTCTCACGTTAATGCACAGTGAACACAAAAATATAAGTAGCTTCCAGTCTATAAAAGCATCTTTAGAAACGCACTGTAAAAGAAAATTGATATACTGACAGTTTAATGATTCTGCTGCTCCAGTATATAAAATACTTTACTAACTTAATACGATCAGAAACGGGCTTAACACAGCGAAATGGACATCTTGGTTTAATTTATGAGAGTTGGCAGCACTTCCATGAACTCCAGGGAGCATAGTTCGAGAAACGAGACTTCTTGCTTTATTCTATAAACCTCAACAACACTCAGCATACCAAGCTGATGGCACATGGCACAGCTCAGTTTTTGCAGACAGTCGACCCGATGCGGTCAGGCGGGCTATTTCATAAGGTAAATTACTTATCTGTTTGACTACCACATATGGCCCTCAGAGCGGGCCAAGTGTTTTTTTTTTATGCCGCAGCGCCGAACTGGACGTCGCATCCAAACGAAATCACTTGTAGAGTATTTGACGCCACTCACTGGCATCATATCGTGCTTTGGAGCATTCCTGTGGAGCACCTGACCGTTATTGAATGATTCTTCGAGATTCTTCGGCGAGGCAGACAGTCTCAGCCAGGTAGGAATCATCACAGCTTGAGAAGGGCAGGATTGTATCCAGTGAGTAGCGTAGTGCCCTGACCTACAACAAGAACAATGGGCTTTACCCGGTGGTCTCATGAGTGGCGGTATTAAACACGTATGCAATGAAGGGTAGTATAGTGTCAATGTTCTTGCGTCTTGCATCCACGTACATGGCTTACATGTTAGTAAGCATTCTGTTAACACGCTCAGCCAAGTAAATTTGAGTGGGAATGGTATGGCCTAGAGTGTCGAGAAATTACGGTACACAACGCATGAGCTCTTCAACAACATCACCGGTGAATTGACGGCCTCGATCGGCGATTACGATTCGTGGCGGCCCGTGTCGTAAGATTACGGCATTCGGCAGGAAAAGCGACACTTGATGCGAAGATGGATAAGAGAGGAGACCTTTAGGATAAAAAGAAGTGCGCGACATGGACGAGTGCGATAGAAACTGAGGAGCTCAGCGTTGCGATGGTCTTCTGACAACTGTGTAAAGGGTGTTGTAGGCACCCATAAATAGTAGCCAAGCTTTAAATTTTGAGGGTGGAAGAGACAGAGCAGACATACGCCTGGAGATTGACAATTTTGAATATGTCCTCCTCGGTACAAGAAAAAAAGAGATACAAAAAACTATATATGAAGCGAATGCGAGAACGAAAACTTGGAATAGGGCGCATGTAGTGGTGGTGGTTTTCAATGCGACGTAAGAGGCGTATAGTTTGGTGTACACTGCTTGTTAGTGGAGCGATGCTGTTGGTGTGCTTACCATTGCACTGAAAAATTGATGCGGTGGTTAGAGACATCTAGAATGGGTTTGTCGATAAGGTACGTATCGACGGGAGAAGGCGGTGGGGGCTACGCCCCGAAGATAATTGCAAAAACAGATTTCGTCGCAGGGAACTCAATCCGATATACAGGGACTCCGTCTCCACGTAGCGTAGGTCTCCATCACGTTCACACCCACCTGTAGAGCATCCTTTATGTCACCAAAATAGCCGGCGGTCACCCGGAGGATGACATCATCGACGTAAAATGCATACCATACGAATGAGATATTGCCTGTCGGAAGAAGCTCATGTTTGAAGACGAGGGGACAAGACAAAACATTAAGGGGGCACTTCTGTTTCCAAGAGAGAAAGAAAGGGAAGCAGATCTACTACGGTTTCTCGAAACTCGCCGCTTCACCGCTATTTTACTTGGTTTACCGAAATGCAAAGGTTCGTTATCTGTCACACTCTTTTCTTTAACACCAGAACCGCGCCGTAAGGGAAATGAGGAAGGTGGGAGATAAAGCGCAAAAAGAGAAAGAGATGCAATATGGAGGCTTAACGTTTATTTTCGACCACCTCGGGATGTTTAATGTGCACTGACATCGCAGGGTACATCCACGCCTCTACGTATTGCCTCCATCGGAATGCAGCCGGCAGCGGTGAGGCTCGAACAAGTACTTAGGCACAGCAGTCGGGAGTCTTAATCACTGTGCCAGCGCGGTGAGGCCAACTATAAACACACAAGTCGCTTTCTTTTGGAGGCGAATGACAAAGGCGTCCATGTGTTGTGCGGTATCAGTGGAGATTAGGGGCATTCTTGTTATCGAAATTGATACAGCGCCATCTCTTAAAGCAACTGTTTTCTCACCCTCTTTTCACTCCTACCTTCCTCTCTTCCCATGTGACAGCCACCATCGAGTGAATGTGACAGTTTCTGCGCCTTCTCTTCCCTATAAATAAAATTACTATTTCTAGCCACTGTAACAAACCATGGAGCTCCAGGCAACATTTCAAATCGTTCCTCCATGCAATCCAAAACCCGCCCATACGCAAAGGGCACGATTTTAGGGTAGTTCACGATTGGCCGTTCGTAGAGAGTACCTATTAAGTCGCTGAACTCGGTGCCATTGCTCACTGTTGCTCACCCTCTCTGCAATACATTAAGACGCGTTTTTAATACAACTACTAACTTACCAAGCGAAAACCTCCTGACCACTAGATTCTTGACTTACCAATCACGTTAACAGGTACGGCAGCCAGTTTAAATGTTTTTGCAGTTGACACACCACATGTGATCATTTAACCTTTCCACGAAATACTTTGGTGTTGCAAGACCCAGGTGAAAGGTGAATACTTTCTATGGAACGAGCTACATGCGTATCGGAGGCATTGAATGCTCTTCTGCACAAAACGATCTTGAAGATTAACCTTCTTCTCAACCTAGCTATACCAGCGAATGCTCTGTTAGGCGTGCTTTTGCAGCCCAGCACGGTGGCTCATTAGGTAAGAAGCTCGGCACTGAAACGAAGTTGCCGCTATCAAGCTCGACCGTCGAGGCAGTGTTTTTATAGGGGCGCTTTCCGTCTTCTGCTCTGTACATCTATGAAAAGGTTATTAAGTTGGGTATTACTCATTAGCAGATCTCATAGAAGCCACGATATAGCAGAGTATAAAAAAAAATATATAAATAAACACTGTAGGCATAATCTAAACAAAATCGGTGTTATATGACAACTCAGCAGATCTAAGCAAGGACATTCTAAGCGGTGTTAGAAATAAATTGAAGATTCCTTAAACTCGAAGGTTCGGCATCTGCCGCCTCATGGTGAAATTGCAAAGGGCAGGATTCAAGCTCCTCGCTCAAAATCCGAAGGAAGAAAAGAAATACTGTGCGTTGGCGTGCCGAAATACAAAAATAGACAAGGTATTGGTGGCTTCAAAATAAGAACTTGTAAATATCTGTCTTATGTATGGCGGGAATACTTCAATAGAGGCTGCAGGAGAAGTGGCCATTACACTTCAAAACGCTTCGAAACATTGTAAGTTGATCGTAAGCGGCTCAAAGAAATCATATATGAATTACATTTCCATTCACGTATTTGCAGAAGCAGTAAGGTCCATGACGGCACAAATCAGCAAGTGCGGCATTACAAACCAAATCAAGGAACAGATAAGCCTTAGCTGGTCCCCCGCACATCAGGCTTCGTGAAGGAATTAAACAGATATTGAAAGGTTCGAGGTCTCGTTTTCTGACCTGGCTTCCATCTCCACTTCCATCTTTACAACTCTGGCTAAAGTTGGCAGAATACGATGAAAGAGTTTGGTACCCTTAACCAAGCCGGAAGCTATGTACGGGATATGATTGCGAACTCAGCAATGAGGTGGAAGTAACTTGGAGGCGGTTACAGAAGCAAACATATGATTGCTAAAATATTTAGCAAGTATGCTGTTTATCCGGTGCAAAACGATTGAAACTGCAAACGTTGCAAGAGGCATACAGGCATGAAATACATGATATGGACATCAACACAACACGAGAGAAAATTAGAGCGACACTTAAAGCGAAGCTGAAGCGGTTTTCAAATTGCATGAAATTCGGTGATTGGAAAGAAGGGGTGTTGTTAATCATGTGTGTCAATTGTGTTTCAATTCTGGTGACAAGATGCCACCGCTGCACACTAGATAAACAGAAATCGCTTGTTAATAAGGCGCCGCGGTCACGCCCTCATCGCTGCCGGGAGCGGCGGAGGCGGGATGTCGAAACTGGGGAACAGGCGGCTGTGACGTCACTTTGGGAATGCCGGTCGGCCGGCTAGGCCGGCAGCGCGTTTTACACGCCTGCTTCGCTCCGGCCCGCGCTTTAGGGATCTACGGATCAGCGCAGTCTGCTGCTGGTGCCATTTGTTTTCACCTGTTCTATCACTCTGTGCTGAAGGTTCCGCGTATTCAAAGATCCCATGAGGTGAAACAGCAGATACGCAGCTGTTGCTGAGTGGCGCTCCGCGCTGTTCGACGCCCTCCGACTAGTAAGCCTCGTGGTAAAATAAATGTCGTTCAATGTTCGAAAATGTTTCTTGTGTCATTAGAAAACAAGCATTCCTGTGAGTGCGTGAAGCAATCGGTGGCTATCAGCCCGGCTTTCCGTAGTGCGAACTTTGGTGGTACAGGCTACATGGCGATTTATAGTCTCCTCGAGGATCCGAAATTTTCGGCGCTCTGGGTCTCTATGATTTGCATGCAGATGACTATAATCGAATCGTGGCAGTGATTGCGGCCATTTGGGGTTTCAAATAAATCAGCACAACTGAAGTCCGCGGTCGTTCTGTCATTGTTCCCGCACCTAATTAGATTAATACCACTGCTGCACGGCTGGCTTCACCGTCGTTACACTTAAACGAGAATACCGAACTAAAACGCGATTCGCGGCTCACTGTTGTTACACAGCTCGCCGCCCTTCTCGGCTATGTAAGCAATTACCAATCAGGTACAGCAAACGATTTGAATATGATCGGTACAATGAAGCTGCATTTGCATTAGTCATTTATAACGCAGTGTCTGGATTGCCGTGCTGCGCGCTCTCAAGCATCCTCTGAACGCAGCACTGCCTCCACATTCCGCGCCGGCCGCGCCTTCCGCAAGCTGTCCGTGGATCCCTTGCGCTAGCGCCCAAAAAGCGTGCTCAAATTTATTATTATCTTAAATATTAAGCGCAGGGATAACGGAATGTCGAAATTTAACCCTTATTGAGGCTCGCTGACCTGTACCGTGATACTGGTAGGATAACTGCGATACAAGCAAGTTTCTGTTCACAGCTTTTTTTTATTATTATTATTTATTATTTATTGTTTGTTTGGTGCGCTACAGGAAAATAGGCAGACACTGCTTGGACCCATAGCCAGCGGCTAGTAAAGGGTCCAATGGAAAAAGTACACAGGTTGCAGGCACCAAATCGTCAAAGTTAGAGACATCAGAAGCGTGAGCTTTACAATAAACATGAAGAAAGTTAGTTATCGCTTATACATTCGTAAAACTACCAATGAAGAGAAGAAAATATAAACTAAAACCTCGCAAATCAAACAAAAGCGCGTAGAACTTAAAAGGAAAGAAAGGTGAATGCATAATGTCACCACACTATAACAATACATAATGTCACATGTCGCAGAGAAATAACGCATCAGATAAAATACAGGTATACGTAGGGGTTACATAGGTAATACGAGGCGAACAATGTAAAGTTACAGTAGGTAAACGCTATTTTCGACTCATAGTGTTTCATTCATTTTAAGGTAGTATTCTTTTATTGCAGTGGAAAAGTTCTTGGCAAGCTTTACGTCACAGGGTAGAGAATTCCAGGTTTTTACGCCCGTAAACTGCAGCATACGCTCACCATAAACGTTTTTTTTTTTTATGGATAAATTAAAATTTCCGTAAGTGTGGCTTCGGGTTGCACGTGACGGGATGTTAAATATAGATATATCGAAGGGGAGGTTGTTACTTCCTATTTTGTGAATACATTCAGCAGTGTTTTCTGACGAAGCAGGTCAAAAGGCAGCACGCGTAGTTTAATAAATAGTGGTTTGCTGGGTCTAGAGTAGTCTGAAAACGAGATTATTCTAAGTGCTCGCTTTCGTTAACGTCTAATAGGTTCTAGGTAAGTATTATACGTCCAACCCCACGACTCAATGCAATATGACAGGTGAATATGTACTAATGTGAAGTAAAGGACTCTCAGAATATTGACATCAAAATATTGGCGAACTTCATGCAGAGCATAGCAACCCGATGCAATCTTCGTGCAAATGGAGTCAATCTGATGTTGCCAATGTAAATGATTATCTAGGGTCACTCCAAGGTACGTAAAGACAGTGGTTGGTTCAAGCTGGGTCTGACTGATAGTTAATTTAATATCACTCGAGTGCAGTGATTTTTTCCGTGAATGGAACAGTATGTATTTAGTTTTCTTAGTGTTCAATGTTAATTTGTTCGCGAGATACCAGTCCGCAATTTTTTTCAATTCTGTGTTTGCGATGCTTTCTAGTTCGGCAGTATGACAAGCAGTTACAATAATGGCAGTGTCATCAGCATACATGAGAGCACTGGCTGAGGATAATATCTGAGGAAAATCGTTGACGTGAAGTGAGAAAAGTAACGGACCGAGTGTTGACCCTTGCGGTCATCATCATCATCATCATCATCATCATCAGCCTGATTATACCCACTGCAGGGCGAAGGCCTCTCCCATATTTCTCCACTTAACCCGGTTCTGTGCTAGCTGCATCCACTTGACCCCTGCGAACTTCTTAATCTCATTCGACCACCTAACTTTCTGCCGCCCCCTGCTACGCTTTCCTTCCCTTGGAATCCAGTTTGCTATCCTTAGCGACCATCGGTTATCCTCTCTTCGCACTACATGTCCTGCCCATGTCCATTTCTTCTTCTTAATTTCTACTAGAATGTCGGTAACTTGAGTTATTTCTCTGACCCACTCTGCACGCTTTCTATCTCTTAATGTTACCCCTACCATTTTTCGTTCCATAGCCCTCTGGGTTGTCCTCAACTTAAGTAGAACTCTCTTGGTTAGCCTCCACGTTTCAGCCCCATAGGTGAGTACAGGCAAGATGCAACTGTTGTATACTTTCCTCTTGAGCGATACCGGTAAGCTGCTAGTCATAATCTGCGAATGCTTGCCAAATGCGCTCCATCCCAATCGTATTCTTCTTGTTATTTCCTTTTCGTGGTCCGGATCTGCGGTTACTACCTGTCCTAAGTAGACATATTCGCCTACTACTTCCAGTATTTCGCTACCTAATGTAAACTGCTGTTCCTTCCCGAGGCTGTTGAACATTACCTTAGTCTTCTGCATATAGATTTTCAAGCCTACCTTTCTACTTTTCCTGTCTAGGTCATCAATCATTATTTGCAGTTCATCCCCTGAGTTGCTTAGCAAGTCAATGTCATCAGCAAATCGCAGATTACTGAGGTATTCTCCATCTACCCTTATCCCTAACTGCTCCCATTGCAAGTCTCTGAATACTTCCTCTAAACAAGCTGTGAATAGCACTGGGGAGATTGTGTCTTCTTGCCTAACACCTTTGTTTATGGGAATTTTGTACCCTTGAGGTACTCCTGTGTATAAGCACCGCACATTTGATGTTAGGTTATTCATTGAGACAACTTGTTTGCGATCAGTAAGGTAACTAGAAAAAAAGTCGAGCTCCCTATCACGAAATCTATATATTCTTAATT
This sequence comes from Amblyomma maculatum, assembly GCA_023969395.1. Lineage (NCBI taxonomy): Eukaryota > Metazoa > Arthropoda > Arachnida > Ixodida > Ixodidae > Amblyomma > Amblyomma maculatum. Next base: position 2,614 of record JAJIZL010034657.1, on the reverse strand, counting down.
TATTAAGCATAATGCCGTGGTTCACTGTGTCGAAGGCTCTTCTTATGTCCAGAAATATAACAGCGGCCAGCTAATTGTTATCTAATGCACTGTTAATTGCCTGGGTGAGTGTAATGACTGCTAAGCTAGTAGACTGCTTTGGGCGAAATCCTTGTTGCTGGGGCCAGATAATATTATATTTCTCAAGAAAAAGGAGTATACGTTTGGACAGAATTTTTTCAAATATGTTATTAATAACGCTAAGTACGGAAATAGGCCTGTAACTAGAGGGGTCAGAAGGGTCACCATGTTTAAATACAGGGGTAACTCGGGCTACCTTTAAGGGTGACGGGTATGTGTAATTCAGCAGGGAATGATTGAACAGCCGGCATAGTATGGGCCCTAAGATATCAACATTTTCCTTAATAAGCTTTGCAGGAATGCCGTCCAAGCCTGCTGCCTTGTTTGTTTTCAACTCCATGGCAACCGACAACACCTCATTGAATTCAACTTCGTGCAGAGCGAAAGAATTAACAACTGACGCTGGAAGATTATTGTCTGCACTGGCATCAGGAAGCTTTGCAGCTAGATCTGGACCGACACTTGTGAAAAATGTATTGAATTCATCAACAGTTTTTTCAGTAATATTAGAGGGAAGTGTGGGACATCTTTTCAAGTTTTGCGTGACCTCATTGATAACTTCCCACATTTTTTTTGGATTTCCAGCAGAGCCTTGAATTCGGCTAGTAAAATATTCTTTTTTTCGGGCTCTCATTAAGGACACTGATTTATTACGCACGCATTTGTACTGATACAGATAATATTCGTTGCCTTTATGATGTAGCCATTTATGATACCAATAGTCCTTTCTTCTTAATATGTTCAATATTTCTTCGGTCATCCAGGGACAAATTGGTTTATGACGCTTGGAAGACGCTACACTTTGGCTGCTGCGATTTATAAGGTCAACCAGAGCGCTAATCAAGTTAGAGAACTCTATATTGACATCTTCATGATATATTAAGTCAGTATTGAGTAATAACAATTTGTTACGGAATAATTCATAATTTAACTTGGTGGTATTGTGACTGGCCATAGGGTTTGCACCCGGATGTGCAAACCCAACATAGGACGGTTGTGATTACTGATGTCGAGCCGGGCATCCTGAAGAGTGAAGTTGAATGGGCCTTAGCCAGCCTTGCTAAGAACAAAGCTAGCGGAATTGATGGTATTCCAGCTGAGTTGCTTCAAAACCTCAACCACGACGCTGTTAACACACTGCATACATTATGTCAAAAGATTTGGACAACCCTGCAATGGCCACAGGATTGGAGAAGGTCAGTTTACATCCCCATTCCAAAGAAAGGCAGTGCCAAAGATTGTTCCAACTACCGCACGATTGCGCTTATTTCGCATGCTAGCAAGGTGATGTTAAAAATCCTGCAAGGTAGGCTGCAGCAGTATGTGGATCGGGAGCTTCCGGACGTGCAAGCTGGGTTTCGCAAGGGCAGAGGAACTAGAGACCAAATTGCCAACCTTCGCTGGATCATGGAAAAAGCAAGAGAGTTCCAGAAACCCATTTACTTCTGCTTTATTGATTATGCGAAAGCGTTTGACTGCGTAGATCACAGCAGATTGTGGCAAGCTCTCCAAGAGATGGGAGTTCCAATTCACCTCATCTGTCTCCTCAGGAACCTTTATGAAGGGCAAGAGGCCACAGTCAGAACTGGGCATGGTCTTACTGATTGGTTTCCGATTGAGAAAGGGGTGAGGCAAGGCTGCATACTGTCGCCCTGCCTATTTAACCTATATGCAGAGTGCATCATGAGGAAGGCCGGTCTGGACGAGTCATCAGCTGGAGTGAAGATTGCTGGAAAACGTATCAACAACCTTAGATATGCGGATGATACCACTTTAATGGCAGAAAGTGAAGTGGAACTCAAGAGACTACTGATGCGCGTACAAGAAGAGAGTGAGAAGTTTGGGCTTAAACTGAACATTAAAAAGACAAAGATCATGGCGTCTTGCCCTATCAAGTCCTGGAGCATCAATGGACAAGAAGTGGAAGCTGTGACAGATTTTCTGTTCTTGGGCGCCAAGATTACCTCGGAAGGAGACTGCAGCCATGAAATTAGGAGACGCCTGCTTCTGGGAAAGAGAGCAATGGTTAGCCTTGACCGCCTAGTAAAGAGCAGAGACATTAGTCTGCCAACCAAGATCCGTATAACCCGTGCTATGGTCTTTCCAGTTGTGATGTATGGATGCGAGAGTTGGACTGTGAAAAAGGCTGACCGCCGAAGAATTGACGCGTTTGAATTGTGGTGCTGGCGAAGACTCTTAAGAGTTCCTTGGACTGCCAGAAGATCAAATCAGTCGATATTGTCGACCATAAACCCTGACTGCTCATTGGAGGGTCAAATTCTAAAGTTAAAGCTCAGCTACTTTGGTCATCTGATGAGAAGAGAGGAGTCGCTGGAGAAAGATTTGATGTTGGGAAAGGTTGAGGGTCGCCGGAGAAGGGGTAGGCAGCGAACGCGATGGTTAGATGGCATTCTTGAGGCATTGCAGATGAAGCTACGTGATGTTAAGAAGATAGTGAGAGACCGGAAAGCGTGGCGTGACATGGTCCATAGGG
>JAJIZL010034651.1:0-25325 GCA_023969395.1 Amblyomma maculatum | reverse complement strand
ATACATACATACATACATACATACATACATACATACATACATACATACATACATACGTACGTACATACATACGTACATACATACATACATACATACATACATACATACATACACCCCCACCTGGGTTGCGCAATGGTTACGGCGCTCGACTACTGTTTCAAAGGGCGTGGGATCGAATCCCGGCTTCGGCGGCCGCTTTTCGATGGAGGCGAAAAGCAAGGCGCCCGTGTGCTGTGCAATGTCAGTGCACGTTAAACAACCCCAGGTGGTGGAAATTTTCGGGGTCATCCACTACTGCGTCTCTCATAGCCTGAGTCGCATTACATGAATTTTATATTTCTTCTAGTCATCACCATCATCAGCCGTGCTATACCCACTGCAGGGTGAAGGGCTCATCCATTTTCCTCCGTTTATTTATTAATTATTCAATAATTTACCTATATCTACTTGAACCCTGCGAACGGCTTAACGTCATACGTCCACCTAATTTTCTGCCGCCCATGCTACTTTTTTCCTTCTTTTGAAATTCAGTTGTTTTCTCTTAGCGACAATCGGTTTTCCTCTCTTTGCACTACTTGTCCTTCCAATGCCTTAATCTCGACTAGAATATCAGCATCTAGAATTATTTCTCTGACCCCTCACAACGCTTCCTATCTATAAACGTTACACCTACCTTTTCTCGTTCCATAGCTCTCTCGTAGAGCTGCTTGTAACAACGTTTCTTAACGTAATAGTTCTAATAAGCGAAATTCAGTACCTGAATAAACTCTTCAACTATTTGGTAATTCTACTATCGCCTCTGATCGATTGGCTCTTTCTGAAAATTCTATATATCCTAAACATTACAGATTTCTCATCACCCACTTCACTATGTTTCTAGTTCTGTTCAATTTCACAGTCGTGAATGGGCACACAAGACCGGAAGAGCTCCGAGCGCCCGCCTTCACGAAAGTGTAAATAACGCATGGCAACTGCAGGCCTAGTGGATGCTTCAACAGTTAGATTTTGAGAACCATATATTGCCCACTGGATGCCTGGTTTAAAAAACTACATGGTGCATTCATAATAGTGTTGTTAGTGGCATAGTAGCAGTAAGGCTAACCTTTCAGTTTAGTCTTTCGGCGTCGTCAATGCTGCGTTGGATATATTGCTTTTCCTAGCTGCTGTGTACCTGTGATATACAATACAATACAATACAATACAATACAATACAGTACAATACAATACAATAGAATAATAAGTTTATTTCCGGGGTTGAACTGGAGGCTTTTCCGGATAAAAGCTGCCTTCGCAGCTTGGCAGTCCCTAGGAAACTTATACAAGCAGCAGCACACGAGTGATGAAGGAAATCTCCACATCTGTCATACATACAATAGTCACATTCAATAAGATAATTAAATACACATGCAAACTCACTAATAAGCTTTACACTAAATGGCACGAAGAGAAAAACAGTTAAAATGCGCACAAATTTAAGAGAAAAAATGTCAACTAGGCAAACATTCAGCAATCTTCAAACAGAAGCATAAAATCACATTTCATCAAAATATTTGCGCAGCTCGGCTTTTGTGTATCCTATTGTATTGTCATAAGTTTTTAAGACATGGGACAGGTTGCAAGATAGGATTTGCAATTTATAATCAGTGCGAAAACGTTGTACATTCCATGCATTAGTACTTCTTGTGTGCATGTTAGCACGATGCGTCTCCAAATATGCTAAAGAAGAATACAATTCGGCAACGGATGCCTTCGAAAAATACATGATTTGTAGTAACCTATAGTCATATAATTGATCAACACGGATAATGTTATTTGCTTGGAAGGCATATTTGGAGGTAGTCGCATAATCAAATTTAGCTATTATTCGAACAATTTTCTTTTGCAATACGAGAAGCTTATTGATGTTTGCCTTAGTCATTGTGGCCCACACTAAACCACAGTAGTTAAGGTGAGAAAAAAATAATGCGTAATAACCTTGTAGTTTACACTTCATAGGTAGAGTTGCACGACATGGCGAGAGGGCCCCGCAGACAGAAGAAAGTTTTTTGCAGAGATGTTCAACATGAGCATTCCAGTTTAAATAAGATGAAAAATATCCACCAAGAGATTTATGCTCCTCGACAATTTCTATTTGTTGGTTTTCAAACTTCAGTACACAGTTTGGTGTTGTCGGCTTGTTTGTTGCGCCAAATATTACAGCCTTCAATTTGTAGGATTTATCTTTAATTTATTCATCATTGACCACCTAGATAATCTATCCAGTAGGTCGTCACCTTTCGCTATTACATACTTGAGATTACGGCCTGAAAGAAGTAATGTGCTATCATCGGCATAAATTACAAAATGAATAAAAGGATCTATAGTTACATTGTCATTTATATAGATATTAAACAAAAGGGGTTCAAGTACGCTCCCTTGCGAGACACCACAGCTAATAGGTAAAGGGGATGAAAATTCATTATCTACAGATACTGACTGGCTTCTGTTTTGGAGGTAGTCTTCAAGCAGTCTGAGTGGTTTACCACGAATTCCATACGTTTCAAGTTTGATTCCGTACATTTGAAGTTTATAAGCAAGAATCTCATGATTTAAGCAGTCAAATGCCTTACTAAAATCAAGGAAAAGGCCCACCGTATACAAGTTATCAATATCAATCATCAATCATCAAGTTATCAGATTTATCAAGTGTTAAAGATAATTGTTTCATTGCTAATAAGGCTGTTTTTGTTGATTTGCCTGTTCTGAAACCAAATTGCGGCTTAGATATTACCTTATATTTATCAAAAAACTTCATTATTCTTGAAGAGACAACCTTTTCCAGCCCCTTAGAAAACACGGGGAGCACCAAAATCGGCCTATAGTGTCCTGGTAAGTCTCGGTCGCCCCCTTTATAAATTACTGACACTTTCGCAGTTTTCATTTCGTTGGGAAAAACCCCGGATTCAGGTGCCAGATCATAGATATGAGAAAGCATGGGCCAAATTATAGATATGACATATTTAAACAGTGTCATCTGCATGGCGTTCATATCTAAGGCTTTGCTATTACTAATTCTCCTATACACGTTATAAACTTCACTTGCATCAGTTGGCTGGAAAAATATAGTTTCGCTAACCTGACTAGGGTAACCGGCGATAAGGGTGTCTGTAGAATTTTGAGAAGAAGTAACACTCTTAAGAAAATGTTTGTTGAAATGTTGTGCGAGTGCTCTCCCCCTTACTTCGTTACCACTGACAAGCATCGTTTTCGTAGTATGGTTATTTACACGGTGACCAAGGACATCATTTAAAGCTTTCCAGGTAATATGAGGTCTACTTGAACTGACTTTAGAAAAGAGCCGCTGATAATAGATATTTTTAACTTTCCGTAGCTCCGCGTTCAATCGGTTCCTTAACTTTCTGAAAAAAAAAGCAGCGCATCTTCTGTGCGTGTTCGAAGGAACATTTGATGCAGGTAATTTTTGTCCTTTATCATTTTGAACAACTGTTTTGTAGCCCATGGTTTTCTTATCTTTTTGGGAGGGGTGTGTACTTCCAGCGGAAAGTGCTTCGAATAAAGACGAAGGAAATGGTGGAAAAATAGGTCGTTCGTATCACTGACGCTCGTTTTCTGCAACACAGAAGACCAGTCAAAGTTCATAATATCGTGTTTAAAAGCTTCCAATGCACTGCACACGTATGGGTTGTTTCACAATGTTTCGCTTAATCTGCTCATTCCGAAAAACGACATATACCAGACAGTGATCACTTACATGAGAAGCAATTGTATCGCAAGAGAGTACACTGGTTTCAATATCCGTAATTAATAATTCAAGTGCAGTCGCACTACTGCACGTGACACGAGTTGGTGTTTCTATTAAGTTTATAAAACCGCAGGACCTAAGTTTCATGTTAAAATCACGTACAGTAGCATTCTGGTCAAGCACATTGATATTAAAATCACCACTGCACAAAAGCGAGCATTTGTTCAGTAACGCATATTCTAGAATCTGGTCAAAATATTCTGTAAAAGCTTTCATGTTGCCACTTGGGGCCGATATACAACAGAGATCACTTGGTTTCGATTTTTAGGTGTTAAAACTTCCTAATCTTCTGTAACTTCACTAAAATTAGGCAGATCGTGGCATCTTTTGCACGCGAGAGTATAGATAGCGACACCGCCGCCTCGTTTATTTGGTCTGTTAAGGAAGAAGGTTTCGTAACCGGGTAATTCTAACATTCTAACCATAGCCCAAAGTAGCTATGGTTGGGCTGACTGAATACCATTCACAGGAAATAAGTTCAGCGTGGAGTTATGTGATGGATGGAGATGCTCCTCGTTTAGCTTTAAAGATGCGTACGCTGAAGATGTAAGAGGGCGATGACGCGGAACAGGGGAGTGCTAGCACCTGGTTTGCAACCATTAAATGATGTCACTTCCCTCTCTCATGTCGTTCTCTATCATCGCCTTTTCATCACACAAATGCATCACTGCTTTGTTTAATTTCGGTACTGCCGCGGTTCACCATATGTATATATATCTTTAGTTTTCTTTTACTGCAGATAACTCTCGATGTCTCTTGCTTCGAGCACTCATTCCGTTCTGGTCACGCAAGGAATGTTAGAAACGCTTTCATACAGAAATATGGACACCGAGTATACTGCTAAAGTTGAGCAAACAACCATGCACTTTTGTTTTGCAGCGGCAATTTTTAATTCATGTCAGAAATAAACTGGGATACTGTGTTTCATGCCTTTTTCCTGTTTCATTCGACACCAGACTATTAAGTGGATTGCTCTTTACGGTAATATTTGAGGCTTCCAATTTTTTATATGTGTGAGATAATACACCAATAGAAGAGGTGCAAGGGAGAAAACAAAACGATCGACTCCACAAAGGGCTTAAAAATGAATGTGCTTTGACGCAATGTCAAATATCTAAAAAATCACTACCCCGAGTAATCAACTTCGTTTGCTGTTAGTAGACACACACGATTACCGCATATTTCTTAATGCGCAGAAGGCATCAACGTTCCCCTCCGAATTTTGCGTTATTGAATTCTTGCATGCCTTTAGTGTCATGCACGTGGGCAATAAGAGAAAAAGATAAAAATGCAGAAGCTTACCTTCTTTTGCTGAAGCGCTGAGACAGAACAGAGATGGTCGCTTACTCGCAAAGCGGCGAAGTTTCAACTGAACCAGATCCACAGTCTTCCACAAGCAGAATTCACAATGCTTTACAATAGTTGACAACTAAGCAAGTTGAAACGTCACGCCTGCTTACTTGAGAAAACAAGTCAACAAGACAGCAAACCACCAATCTCACACGTTGTCACAGTCGATGCTCTCAACGGAAGCTGTCAGCGTTGGGAGAAATATGCGTTTGCTCTTCCGACCTACTTGTCACTTTTTTCTCGTTGACAACACCACAGCTTGAAGTAGAGGCACCAGTTAAACAAAGTGACTATAAAATAATTGTTCAATATCTAAAACCGCGTAAAATAAAAGCGTATTCAACAAATCACTGAGTTCAAATAATTAAATAATCTGCTCGGAAACTTAGGGCTGGTTAGCACAATGTAGCAGTGGCGCCTCACAGAAGCAGTCTCTCTTCTGGCCGCAATAACACCGCAAAACTGTGCTGTGTCCGCTGGTACGCTCCTAAAGAGCTACACCTTCCTCGGTCCTCCCAACCACGGCGAAACGACCGTTCGGAAATAGATTAGGAAAACACGCGGAGGTCAACGAACTCTAGTGTGACGCTTGCCGCGTTAGGACCAGTAACGAAAAACAAACTATCTCTCGCCGCGCCGCCCAAACAACAACGTCGAGTCACTACACTGTGGAGAAGCACTACCGATGCGCCGGTGTGGGCCGTCAACGCCGCCGATAGGGGTCGTTAAGGCAGCTTTGGATGAGCGAAGGCAGACAGAGAAATTCGAGCACTTCGACGTCACTCACACCTCCTCCTCGTCTGATTCACGTCGAAAGAGCGATTAAATGGCACGATCGCAGTCGCACAACGGGCGGCCTGTCGTTCCGACACGCCCAAGAACACGACTCTTCCGACGGCGCAGGCACTCAGCAGCAGAGAAGCAATCGACGAAATCGAACTTGAGGTGCTTCCCCCGCCGTTCTTGCTTCGCTCGGAGCCTAGGGCGCGCGGACGCAGACGACGCTGAGGGAGAACCGCGCCCGAGATCCGGGGAGTGCAGCGGCGTGGGTCTGCGAAAGCCTTCTTCCTTTCCCTAACCAGAGAGAACGGGAAGAGCTCAGCAGGCGCGGTTGAGCCTGAATTCCAAGGGGCGAAGAGAGAGAGAGACTGATTCGCGTCTCTCGCTTCCTTGCAACGCTCTTGCCCCCTCTTCTTCCTGGACCTTCTCCTAAGCTTCCGAAACACAGCGGCCGCCGAAGCATCCATCCTGGGAAAGCACTGCGCATGCGCCGGAAGGAGAGTCGGTGTTGCCATCTACCGTGGCTGCAGAAAGGTGAAAATGGTGCTGCTTATTTAGCTGCTGGCGGAGTGTGAACATTGATATACTTGTCGTACGACGTTTTACGATCCATTTCACTCTTTGACCAAGTCGAATCAATTTGTTTTAAAGTTTAGAGGTAGAATTTTCGGCTGTCAGAGGGAGGAAATAGCGCAAATGCTCGACGCCAGGGTATTTGTCTGTTCTTAATAAACACTTGCCGTCTCATTCCGGCGACATTAGCAGTAATATCTACTCTTTCTGAATAGCCAGGAATGGCTTACTCTATGCTGCCTTGACTTCCGTCAAAGTGCAACACCACCTGAGCAGTTGAATCTGCTGTGCGCTTGGGGCAGCGCTCGTACCGCCAAGCATTCAAGGTATTATTTATCGGCAATAATTTTGTCATTCCTAAAACAAATCCTCACTACCAAAAGAAACCTTTCTCTAGCTGCAAATTTGGAATCCGGTGTTTCACAGGCTTTTGCTAACAGTGTCGTTTTGTAAATAATATGTTGCTACCAATAAAATAAAATTTAAAATTTTTACTCGCTGGTCACTGGCCCTTGCGGCGTGTTGCGCAACTTTTTCTCACACTTTTCAAGTGACAACGCAATTACTCAACCAGGCGGTATCAATCAAAATTAGATTGCCCGCTCGTTTGTGCAACAATTGCTGGGCTCGTACATAATTTTCCAACACATTGCTATTTCTTGTTTATTGGCATTTTCAATTGAAAATCAACTACAGTATGCTAATTTTTACTGCTGTCATAGGTTGGTATGATCTCGACCTATTTTCTGTAAAGATAGCGTAAGCAGTTTTCCCAAAGGCAGCTGCAGCGGTTGATATCTCTATGATAGGCTATCCGGAATCTGGACGCCAAATTCCTGCACAATTAATTCAATTAGAGCTATATAAAATAGACACGGGACTCGTATATGGTGTTATCGAACACAAGGAAGCGAAAGGTTGTTGACTACAGGACCAAGTAGTAATTCTTGATAACGAACAGGCGAGCCCGCTTTTCGTGGATAGTTTCACCCCTTCAGTTTAGTGACTGGTTCCGTGTTCGTCTGATGAAGGAAGGATGTTTTTTTTTCTGTATGCAGAAAGAACTTCAGCTGACTTTTGTCTTTAATTAAAGCGTCTATTCTATGCATATAGCGTATCTAATTGGCTATTCATATGTTTCACATGAAATGACTGGCAAAACAGAGAATGTTTCACTGGAAAGCAGGAAAGGTCGGCCTCAAGTATTTTTTCTCTGCCTGGTACTCTTTACTGACAAACGGGAACACGAGAATTAAGGGGACTTTGATATGTGAAACAACGCACGTATACAAACCATTTTTTACGAAATCATTTTGCAGGCTCATCGACTCATTGATATCAGCATTCAGAGAATTAGTAAAACCTGAAAGCTACGATTGATATCCAACTGACCCTGGCAACGTTTAACGCTAGAATCCTAGCTAGTGAAGCTAGTTTAGCAGTGCTGTTAGAGGAAACAGAGGGTATGGAATGGGATTTCAGGGGCTTAGTGAGATTAGGAGGCCGAATGAGGCATACACAGTATGACCTAAACAGGAAAAGTAGAAAGGTAGGCTTAAAAAATCAATATGCAGAAGACTAAGGTAATGCTCAACACACTGGGGGAGGAACAGCAGTTTACGTTAGGTACCGAGGCACTGGAAGTAGTAAGCGAATATGTCTGCTTAGGACAGGTAGTAACCGCAGATCCGGACCATGAAAAGGAAATAACAAGAAGAATAAGATTGGGATGGAGCGCATTTGGCAAGCATTCGCAGATTATGACTAGCAGCTTACCGGTATCGCTCAAGAGGAAAGTTTACAACGGTTGCATCTTGCCTGTACTCACCTATGGCGCTGAAACGTGGACGCTAACCAAGAGAGTTCTACTTAAGTTGAGGACAACCCAGAGGGCTATGGAACGAAAAATGGTATGGGTAACATTAAGAGATAGGAAGCGTGCAGAGTGGGGCAGAGAAATAACTCAAGTTACTGACATTCTAGCGGAAATTAAGAAGAAGAAATGGGCATGGGCAGGACATGTAGTGCGAAGAGAGGACAATCGATTGTCGCTTAAGGTAACAAGCTGGATTCCAAGGGAAGGAAAAAGTACCAGGGGGCGGCAGAAAGTTAGGTGGGCGGATGAGGTCAAGAAGTTCGCAGGGGTCAAGTGGATGCAGCTAGCACAGAACCGGGTTAATTGGAGAATTATGGGAGAGGCCTTCACCCTGCAGTGGGTATAGTCAGGCTGATGAGGATGATGCTTGTTTTTGCACTCTCTTTTCTAACACATTTTTAGTTGGGACACGGACAAACGCAGAATTAAAGAACAAATTCTAGGGGAATGAAAAAATTAAGTAGATGAGAATTACTTTGTCTTAGTCTGCAGCAACGTTATTTTATTTAGTGCAAGTTTCCCAGAGAGATATTTAAATTTACTTAAACGGAACCCATTCACTCATTTCCTGGTTATTTGACTGATGCAACGACCATCAAAAGACATAAAAGAAATTTTAGGTTTAATGTATTAAGCAAATGCTAGAAAACGTAACTGCCCTTTGCAAGGGATAACAGTTAACGAGACATACTGATAGAAGTAACACTCAGATATGAATAGCGAGAGTAAAAATTGCTTTTAAAACTGAAAGCCTGTAAAACACAACGCGAGGTACGACTCTCACTACACTTCGTTGTTTTGTAGCTCTTGAGGGTACTAAAATGTGGAATATGTAATTACTGCCAAAGAGACAAACTCCCCTAAAAATCAAAATTAATCAGTAGGTTTTAGAAATACGTATTTTGAAAGATGCCGAAAACAGCGTGGAACGTGTGTGATCACAGTCTGCAGTGTGAGTACTGCCACATTGACTCCAATAAGCTTTCCCGGGCGAACATTTTTACAGCCAGCAGTGCTAATATATTGTCACGACTCAAGCCACAGGGAGCCGGCAAGGTACACGGTACCGTGAAGGTAAGACCCGAGAGTCAGGTTTGCTTCTAGCTCCGATGACAGTGTCCAGAACCAGTGCGCCGCTCAAGCCAACAACCGCTTCGTCGTCGACGGCACCAAGCACGGCGGCCGGGCGGCGCTATGCACGTGGCATTACCCCCTCCCCCCTCCCCCACAAAAGGAAAACATCGTCCCGATGTTAAAGTGAGAACAGAAAAAAATTAGGGGTGAGGTGAACTGTACAATAAGTCAAGGTCTCACTTGCAGCGTCAAGGTTACAAAACCCAACATTGACACAGCGATCAGTCTCGTGAAAAGTACGGCTTTAAGCGCACCACGTGCACAATTTCAGGCCGCTGACGCCGAACATTGACGGTTACACTTCCATCAGGAACAACTTCGTAGTTAACACTGTTTAAGCGGCGCAGGACGTTTTAGGATCCGAAATACCGGTGTCACAGTTTTTCACACAGGCCTTTGTGGCGCACGGGGGTCCACACCCACACTTGGTCCCCTAGTTCGAAGTGGACTTCCCTGTGCCGAGGGTTATAGTATCGAGCGTCGGTGACATGCTGCTCCTTGATGTGCAAGCGGGCCAGCTGGCGGGCTTACTTTGCCTGTTCCGTGAAATGGGCGGCATCGGGTTCGACGGCTTCATCCCCGCATGGGAGCATCACGTCCAACATTGTGCGGGCCTCCCTGCCATATACGAGACGGAACGGCGTAAAATTCGTGGTTTCCAGCAGCGCCGTATTGTAGGCGAAGGAGACATACGGCAGGATCTCGTCCCACATTTTATGTTCAACGTCAACGTACACTGAAATCATGTCCGCCAACGTTTTGTTGAGTCGTTCCGTTAGGCCATTTGTTTGTGGGTGGTAGGCTGTTGTCGTGCGACGATCAGTATGGCTGAGAATTAAGGTGTCCCGTAGTAGCCGAGCTGTAAATGCCTTGCCTCGGTCAGTAATAATGGTCGACTGTGCACCGTGTCTAAGCACAATTTCATTCGTACAGAAGTGAGCGAATTCCCCGGCAGTACCTCGGGCAAGGGCCTTTGTTTCAGCGTAGCGTGTGAGGGAGTCTGTGGCGACTACGATCCACTTTTTTCCGTTCGAGGATAAAGGAAATGGGCCTAAAAGGTCCATGCCTACTTGCTCGAATGGTGTGAGGGGTGGTTCAATAGATTGCAACATGCCAGATGGCTTGAGCGCGGGTTTTTTCACCGCTGGAATTGTCGACAGGTCTTGACGTAACGTTGAACGCTCGGAGTAAGATGGGGCCAGTAAGAGTTCTGCCGGACTCGGTTTAGGGTGTGTGTAGAGCCAAGGTGACCGGAAGTTGGTTCGTCGTGGCAGGCCAGGAGGATTTCGTGCCTTAGATCAGCTGGTATGACTAGCAAGTATGTTTTTGCACTCGATGTAGTATTCTTATAAAGTACCCCATTGCGGATGCAGAACGATGGCAGCCCCTGAGCAAGGTACCGGGGCATCAAGTACAGCTGAAGACGAGACGTATATGCAGGGCATTAAAATAAAGTTGCCTAGCAGCACTATCAATGGCTCTTCGTTATATTTGCTTATCACGCTTTGTGTTTTGAAAATGCGCACATCCAGAAGAACACAGAAATTCACATTCTGTATGGAAATGCAAAACACTGCGTTTATCCATTTCTGGATTGTTACATACCACTTCAGAAAAATATTTATTCAGTCATTCTAATAACGCCTAATCCCCGCAGTGGTGGTCCAGTGATTACGGTGCTTGACCACTGTGCCCAAGGATGGGAAATCGAATCCTGGCCGCGGCGGCCGCTTTTCGACGGAGGCGAAAAACAAGGCGCCCGTGTGCTGTGCGACGTCAGTGCACGTTAACGAAGCCCAGGTGGTCGAAATTTTTTAAACCGTCCACTCTGGTGTCTCTCATAGCCTTAGTCTCTTTAGGATGTTAAAGCCGACATACAACAATTAATAACGTTTGAACGATGGGAGTCAGATCATCAAAGAAAGTGCTTGTACTACGAGAACTACTAGCAACACGTCATGTTGAAATGGCGTAAAAAAGGTTGAGACGAAGAAGGAAACTATTCCAAGCATGCGCCGCCAGACCTGGGGGCAAAGACGCTAGACGGTGCATATTTCCGGAGAGAAGCGAAGCATCTGGAACACTGCCACTGTATACATGGTGCGGCCCGGTCGCCTTGCCCCGCTGAACGAAAGCACGCGCCTGAGAGGAATGAAACGGAGAATGAAAAGGGTCCTCTTGCGTCGCTTCATCGTCGGGAAATGCTTTTTTCTTCTCTCGCACGAAGAAAGGAATGCCGGTTTGCCGGACGCCAGTCTTGAGTGATGGACGGCTGGCCCGCGATGCAGTTAATCATGACACAGCTGGACTTCGCTGGAAAAAAACACACATAAAGATGCGCTTAAGGCCACACGCAGCTGCCCTAAGGAAGATGACCAAAGACAACAAACCACGTGTTTAACGTCCTCCATGGCCATCAGTTGAGCGTTCGAGTATTAAAAAAAAAAAACATTGTTGAGTTTGTAATTCGACCGAAGCTTTTACTGCTGTTTCGACTGATTATACCTGAGATGCTTCCCACGTTCCAGAGTTGCAGTCTTACACTATGGCTTGGGCGCACACATTATTTCCGATGTTGAAACTAAATTTGTGCTGAATATTAAGCGGTTAATATCGACACTCGCACATCCCAGCCATAATGGCCAAACAAGATATTCTTCACGACAGGTGAGTTCCGTTCTGGCTGAAAATTAATCTTTAGTGACCTCGGCTGAAACAATGCAAGATAGTTACAGCCTTCAATAAACGTTTAGTTTGCCATGTTGGTGCAAGGTAACAACAGACACATTTACTTCGTAAGAGGAGAACCCGCCGCTGTGGAGCGGTGGTTAGGGCGCTCAACTGCTATATACCAAAGGATGCAGGGTCAGATTACGGCTCCGGGGGTCGCCATTCGATGGAAAACAAAGCGCCCGTTTGCTGTACGAGGTCAGTGCACGTTAAAGAACCCCGGTCAGTCAAAAAGTGTTAATGGCTTAGCTCGGCAGTGCCAGGGTATACTTAGCGAAAGTTACGTTTCTCTGGCTGGGCTTGTGGCGGTCATGTATGTTTAGCAATGAGAGACATTGTCTATATACACAACTTTTATTCATTTTGCTCGACAGAAACGACGACTGCCAAATGATCTGTGAAGTAGCATGCCGTGTGGTCAATTTTGTCTACAATATTTCGATTTGTCAGAGTTCCCCAAAGCAAAAGCGGCATTAGATTTCTGACTGCGTCAAGTCCATTTGATGCCACAGTCTGTCGCAAACTGCACATGTGTCCAAACGGGTTGTTCACAAAGTCTGCATCAAATGTCAGCGTCGCAGAAGCCCTTTCGGAAACTCGACTGTAGTGATTAGTCACACGACGTGCCTACCCATCCTCTTTTGTTGGTTCCCGTTCACCGAACTCTTCCATAATCCCCATCTCGGCAGTTATGCGCCGCTTATTACGCTCGGCAGTCAGGCGTCACCGCTTGGCAAGCCATTCCTCTTTCTGGTCGGGCCACTTAGCCTTCTTACGCTCGTTCTCTCTTTGCTGCTGCTATGCACCGCTATTTACGCTCTGCCGGTGGCTGCGTTTCTATGGAGGCGAAACGGAGGGCATCCATGAGATGTGCTATGTCAGTGCACATTAAAGATCCCCAGGTGGTAGAATTTACTCAATACTCTTCTACTACGGCTCCTCTTTCTCTCTTTCCACTCTTCCTCCCTTTCTCTTACGGCGCGGCTCAGGTGTCTACAGAGCGTGACAGATACTTCGCCTTTCCTTTCCTGCGATCCAATTTATTATTATTATCATCATCATCATCATCATCATCATCATCATTATTATTATTATTATTATTATTATTATTATTATTATTATTATTATTATTATTATTATTATTATTATTATTATTATTATTATTATTATTATTATTATTATTAGCCTCTGCTCCTCGCCGTGCGGTTGACTTACCCAGTGCGATGAAGGAGCACCGAAGTCGAGCCATTACTGGCGCATCGAGCTCATCTGTCCTGAACGTTGCCATTTACCAAAAGAAGCGTCCGAAGACTATTTTCGTCTCTAAACTCAGTCCCGATACTACATCGGTAGACCTTACCAACCATCTAAAATCAGTGAATATTACTCCCATTTCCTGCCGGCAGCTGAAAACAAGGTACGACACCTACTCGTCCTTCCATATTGAAGTTGATGAAAAATCCTACAGTAAGCTTGTTGAGCCTTCGATGTGGCCGATGGGTTGCATATACAAGGACTTTCGTGGGAAGCTTTACGACGATATGCTTCATCCCTCTGAACTGACGCAAAATTGCAGTGGCCCCTAATTTGGATATCTATTATCAAAACGCCCGAGGTCTTCGGACTAAGGGATCAGAATTTTTTTCTAGCGTCTTGTCCTCTTGTTATACCGCTGTTGTGGTTACCGAAACCTGGCTGTCAAGTGATATTCCTTCCAATGATTTCTTTCCAAATAATTACTCTGTTTTTCGTAGCGACCGCCCTGAAACAGGTCCCAAATCAAGAGGAGGTGGAGTGCTCATTGCTATTGACAGTTTTGTGAAGTGTGTTCGACGTTCCGATCTGGAAACTGTTGAAGAATGTGTGTGGCTCGAGCTCACTTTAAATCGACATGAAAAAGTTTTACTTCCAGCTTTCTACATTCCTCCGAATCTACCTCCTTCAGCCTATGATGATGTTCTGCTCTCAATCGAACATGTTATAACCCGTCATAGCAAACACAAACTTCTTATTTTAGGTGATTTTAATACTCTTGGTATCAACTGGAACTCACTTATTTCTTCTCACAACAATCATTACATATTAAGTAAGTGTAACGCTCTACTTGATTTTATAGCCTTTAACTCTTTGCAGCAACAAAATTTCATTGAAAACTGTTGCGGTAATATTCTTGACATATGTCTATCGAATTTTGAAAGTGTTCGAGTCTCGAGTTCAGACATACCGCTGACTCGCTGTGACAAATTTCACCCTCCGCTTCTAGTTACTACTGCTGTCTCTGCCTCACCTTCTACTAATTCAGATCGGGTGGGGAATTCGCCCCGTTTCGCGTATGCACGTGGTGATTATGTCGGTCTTTTCAATTTCTTCTCTTCCGTCGACTGGTCCCTTTTAAATGACATTAATGATTCAGATGGACAAGTCAGTCGCTTTACAGAAATAGTTCTTGATGGTATGCGTCGGTACATACCTCTGCATACTCCTACGCGTAGGAAGTTCCCTTCCTGGTTTTCAAGGGAAATAATAACGGCGTTAAAGCTCAAGGAACGGGCCCATCGTTAAAGCGAAACGCCCTGGGTTTCACAATTGGGCAGATGAGTTTCGCCGTGTGCGTTCTCTTTGCAAACGCTTATACAAGCGGGACTACGACTCCTATCTTGAGTCTTTAGAGAGGAATGCCTCAAATCGTCCTAGTCAGTTCTGGCGTTACGTTCGCAAGCGTTCCATTAAATCAGATCTAAGTATCAGCTTAGTTGACTCTCAGGGTTCGGAAATTCGGGATGTTGCCGACAGTTTTGCACAACATTTTTCCTCCGTTTACAAACATCCACATTGTGATTCCGTTTGCCTCCCATCTGGTGCACTATCTAATTCCATTCTCTTTGACGAGGAGTTGATAACTGAGAGTCTTAAGCGTCTGAGACCATCTTTGTCTCCTTGACCTGATGGCATTCCAGCTGCCATAATAAAAGCCTTCAGTTATATCTTCGTACCAGTACTGACTGCCATATTTAACAACTGTTTAAAAAATGCTGCCTTTCCTCGCGTGTGGAAAATGGCACGCGTGTTTCCTGTCTTCAAGTCTGGAAACAAATCTGATGTTTCCAATTATCGTCCGATTTCTCTTCTATGTGCAACCTCTAAGCTTTTCGAATTACCTTTGCACAGCGTACTTTCCTTCCATCTCAAACATATCATAGTACTGAATCAACATGGCTTCATATCGGGTCGCTCTACTTCTACCAACCAAGTCACGTTTATGACGTATGCCTCTGCAGCAGTCCTTCAGAGGGGTCAGGTTGACACTGTGTACTGTGATATGAGCAAAGCTTTCGACGTTGTTACTCACTCACTACTTCTTGAAAAACTTCTACTCTCTGGCGTTGAAGTCTCTCTCGTAGCCCTCCTACGCAACTATCTCCTTGATCGCTTCTGCTTTGTCAGTGTCAATGGACAGACTTCTTTCGTTTACCCTGAAACGAGTGGAGTTCCTCAAGGTTCAGTACCAGGCCCGCTTCTCTTCTCCGTTTTTATTAATGATGTTTCCTCGGCGATAAAGAACTCCTCGTTTCTTCTTTATGCTGATGATATAAAAATATTCAAGGTAATACATTCTTTTCAAGATTACGTGTTGTTGCAATCGGACATATCTGCTTTTTCTGATTGGTGTGCGATGAATCGACCTACCCTCAATTCTTCCAAAACTAGGGTTGTGTCCTTTACTCGTAAAACACATAGCTTTCTCTACCATTGTTCTGTGAATTCTGTGCTGTTGGATAGGGTTGATGAAATTAATGACCTTGGTGTACTTTTTGACCGCACCCTCAGCTTCTCCTCTCACACTAAACGCATTGCTCAGCGGGCTATACGCACACTCGGATTCGTTTGCAGACTTTCGAGAGAGTTCCATACTCCACTTCCGTTCCTAAAACTGTACCTGTCCATATGCCTGCCGGTCTTGGATTATGCGTCGGTTGTTTGGAATGGCACTTGCAAATCGAACTTGGACAAGGTTGACAGAGTACAAAAAAAAGTTTTACGGATATTTCATTATCGCTTTCCTTGCTCAACTTCCCCCTCTCGCTCCACCAGGAGCGCTCAACTGAATCTTCCTTCCCTTCACTGCCGTCGTATCAGACTTGATATCATATTTCTGTACAAACTCCTTCATGACCACAGTATGTGCCCTCAGCTCTTAGAGTACATCCTACTGCGCGTTCCACGAAAGAGCATGAGGGAATTCAGACCATTTCAGGTTTCTCCTCTTCATTCCCACTCCCCTCTGGACAGGATGCAGTGGTTATTTAACTCTTTTTGTCCTCACCTTGACATCTTCCAAAACTCGCTCTGTTCATTTACATTGGATGTTCGTAGCGTTGTATTCTAAATAGTACTTTATCACATATAACTCCCACTTTCTAGCCTTAAATTGTATTTACTTCACTTTTTGCTTTTTCTCCTGTTCAATGCTGTCTGTATCGTGAACTACTTTTTATCCGTTTCTTACTTATATGTCAACTTTAAACCTTATATTCGAATCTTACTGTCCCTTGTTTAATTTTACTTCTTTATTGTATTACTCTGTATTTCTAGCCTGTGTTTTAAGTACCATGCACTTGTTGCGCCTGGAATGGCTGTTTATTTTACGTATATTTCTATATTACTATAATCAATGTCAGTTATCTGTTGTTTTTTTTTCTCTTCTATCTACCGTTCTTTTTTTTTTCTTTATTTCCTGGTGCGCTAAAAATTCTCTCACTGTGTATATAAGTGATGCTACTCATTGTTTGCTTACTTTCCGTGATACTTTTCGTCTGAGTTTCATTTCATGTATTATTTATTTCTTTTTTTGTGTTCTCTCTGTGTGTGTAAACATGTTTGTGCTTTTTCATTTTTTTTATTTGTGCTGCAGCACGAAGACCACACGGTTGTTCCTGCGCACATTAAATAAAGATTGATTGATTCATTCATTGATTCATTGATTATTATTAATATTATTATTATTATTATTATTATTATTATTATTATTATTATTATTATTATTATTATTATTATTATTATTATTATTATTATTATTATTATTATTATTATTATTATTATTAGGCGTTTACTTTCAGCTGGTTGCATTGGAGTGACCAACTGTGGCAACCGCCGTATTTATAACGACAGCAAACCTTGCAATAGAGCGTAAAATGTGTTTGCTTCACTAAACTAGTTCTTCAGCGAGCCGCGTGTTTAGGGAAACATGAGAGAAAACGTATGTTTAAATACGCAACAGATGTTGGGTATACCATAAGAGAAACAGTGCTTGGTTGCGTTAGCATTTCCCCACTGTTGTATACATTAAAGACAAACAGAGACACGAAAGGAATAGGTAAAAGAAGCCTATGACATGTTAAGAAGTGCTTGAGATTGGGGTAGTTGGAACATCTTTTCACAAATGCTGCTCTGCTTAGCTGTACACGGACAAAGGAACTGGACAAACGCTGAGGTTAAGCGCGTGTACAGGACCATCCACTTCCAGCTATAACACTGTCACTACTTTCAAAAGAGCATTGCGTTTGACCTGACTGTGAAATGAAGCGAAGTGGGATGCTATGCGAAGCACCACCTTCGGGTGCCTCTGTGCATTTGTCACTTTGCTTGGATGTGCGCCAGCGATGGATGCAATGTTGTTTGGAGAACAGTGACCGTGTTATAGCCAGAAGTGGATGACCCTGTACCACCTCGTTACCTGTATCCTACTATCGCCGTGCTTTGCTTTGAGCGGTTAAAATATGCATTCCAATTCAAGACATAAACTTGCCATTCCTCTGTGTTAGCCGCACATTCATGTTCGTTGAATACAAGCTAAAATTATATACTGTCATATTTTACGGTCCTAAATTAGACCTTTCTTAAAGTGAGGTTTCCTCGAAGTTGTCCTGCTGGAGTTTAGTGACTAACTTCAAGCTCACAAGTGTAGTGAATATTAATGTTTAAATTTTAAAATAATTTCCGGCATCTCTTTAAGAAAACCGCACGAAAATTTACTATCTAAATGAACCACAATTAGGAAATAAATTGTGGCCAAACCTTAATTTTCTCAAAGTTGCTTTTCGAACAGTCTTACCATCCTTGTAAATGCAGTCATAGGCCAACGCGTTTCCATTAATGCTTCCCAGCCAGCAGCAAAATATAAGGAAATTCCTGAGTCAACCATGTGTAACAAAGGAACACAGGCAAGTGTCTTGTAAGTCAATCTATTTTGAAAAACCCCAAATGGAGGTTGAGGCAGACCATTACCATTTGTGCCAAATATTTGGGGTGTATTTTTAATTGTTTGTTGGAGGTAGCATCCTTCTTAAATTAAAATTGATATTCATTCAGTAACAACAAAATACAAAAACAATGATAACAGGAGGCTAATTAACATCGATTTCATAGGTTCAAGCTCACTGCTTACCAGCTCACAGGAATGTGCCGATGTTCGGCTATTGAAGCACGAACACTAATTCACAAAAAAGGTGGATGTTTAACCTAACTTTACCTGGGTTATAATGAGCAACATCAAGTGTCGCGGTTCTCTGGTTACCACTCTTCAAGACTGAACATGAGTATCCGGGTTCTAACTCGACCGGTTCCATTCCGCTCCATTCCGATGGGTTTTGCTTGTGTGAAAGCCCTATATGCGGACTGCTTAATTACTGTCACAATGACTAGGTTTTATTTGGGACTTGCAAGAAATTGAGCGCCATTTGCCGACATACGGTGATCACAGGAGTTCCGCTTTAAGCTATATTTATTACCATCAGATGCTTAAGATGCATATTACGAAGAGAGCCTTTATGAAGGTAATATCCTTATCCCCTCTCAGACGCTCAGAAGAAGAAGAAGTGGGGCCTCGTGAAGATAATATCTTTAATCTCACTCAGAGGATTAAGGAGAAGAGAATGGGGTCGTGAAGAAGGTCACTACCCTGCACCCCGCGAAGTCGTCAGTTGCAGCCAGGAGAGCAGATCTCCGGCTTTACAATGCATATCAATGTGATTCTTTCATTCACGAAGAATTAAGAAATGCAAAGGAACTGCATATTAGAATAAAACATAGTACCAAATCGTCTTAAAAATGGATGTCACAGTACGTTCTTTTTCAAGCATAACAAGTTATTCCGTTGAAGACAGGAATGATACCTCAGTGTTCATTTTTGTTTAATATCTTGTTTTCAAGTTCTGGCAGTAGGTTTTTTAACATAAGGTTTTCCTTTAATTCGTACTGTGTTTGTTCATAGTAGTGCTTATTATAAGCGAGTGGTTTTTAACTGTGTACAGTTGCGGTCTTTATTATCTTTTACAGTCTTCGAGTTATTATAGCTGCCGATGTGTAATTATACTTTGAAAATCGGAATGTAGGTACGTTCCTTTATAAATGTCTTTATTATGAGAATGATGTGACAGTGTGCAATCAGGTTGGTATCTTTTTCTTAGAATGATAAATTTGTTAATATTTCCTATAGTTGTAGTAGTCGAAAACGTGAGGACAAATAAATCATCGTTCAATAAAAACGAAGCTTCACTGAATCACAATAAAGTGGCAGTAAAATATTGAAATGACGGCGCCATATGTCACTACTCTTAAAAGCATATTAGTTCTGCAGCTCACGTGATCAACCCTCAGGTTTTCTGTGAATATTGTGCGTAATGTATTAGGAACATCTAAAATTTAAAGTTTGGTACCTTTATGAAAATGGTTGGCATCTATACGCATCTGCTGCGAGGGAGAAACGTGAAATCCTTAGTATATTGTGTTGGTGAGGTTTATTTACCTAATTGATGTCTAGGGAACTATTCTGAATTATCTGTGCTACTCTGGCGAAGACAAATCAAACATTAGGTTACCATAAGTTAATTAACGCCACATCGTAACCATACAATAGGTCATAAGTTCTTTTACTGGAATATAATTCTATACTATTTTATGTTGTAGGCGATTTATTTGGATCATAACAGCTAACCCTTGTGCACGAACTTATTTCATTTCACTCCACTCACGTGAAATTAAAACTCGTCGAAGTTTGAGCTCATTCGGTGAAGTAGATATTAATTTTTATAATTATTATTTCGAAACCAGCTTGCTGGTTTGGCAACATTGGCCGCTGACGTCACAACGACCCACGTGGTCTGCTATTCGCGGCATCGGCTGCAGTCTTGCATCCGCCGTGGACGGTGATCGCCGAGTTTTTTTTTTTTCAGTAAAAAGATTGTATTGCATAATCTTTTTTATTTGAGAAAACTCCACTATAATATGGATCCTCGGAGAAGTGGATTTGTTTTCGGCTTCCGTCTAGATATTGTTGAGGATACCGATGTCGATGGGCTCATGCTGAATTATTTAAGCACACAATCAGAAGGATATATTCATATGGGAGTTTGCATATTTTAGGAACAAGCGCTCCCTCGCATCAAAAGTGACATGCCCAATGTTGCCTTCGGCAGTGTGCGCCGCGAAAGAGGGGTGGGGGGGGGGGGGGGGTTCAGCGTTGTGTTGCTGATTTTTGAGCTATTGCCCGTCGCTTTTTCTGTCCAAAAACTAAGAAGAAAACCCAAACAAGCATATGCTGACGCGAAAACAAACCTTGCCACATTAAAGGAGCAGGCAAACGTTTTCAACGAAGCGGTAATATTGAGATACTGTTACATGCGCGTGTTATTCAAGCTTAACTATATCGGTTGGTAAAGCCTTTCTACAGAACAATGTTTAATTTGGTCACGGCCAGCGCACGAAAGCATGTGCCGCCGCTTCAGTCCCATCATCGCGAAGCCCAGTGCGATTATAATGCGCTTCACTGCCCGCATCGAACAAAAGTCTCCCGAAGTCGCCGCAGTCTCCATTTGCCTCACCCGCAGCAGTATGCGTGACTGTAACAGGCAACTCCCGATCGAGCCTAACCTTGCGTTCTTCCAGCGCTTGTCCAGCAAATGACTCTTGTGCGCTTCTAAGCAAGCATATACCATTTGTTATTTAATGTGTGAGCCCTGAAATCCCGCAGAAATGAGCAAATTCGCTGATTATGACCGTGCCCAAGGCATGTTTGTTAACACAGCTTTTCTATATTGTAGCATGCGTTGACGACAAAGAAGCGCAGAAGTGTGAGAGGAAGAAGTGTGCTAACCTCGAGCCTGAACTCTGACGCTGTTCGTAGAACCTTTGCCACGCCTTGGACCTCGGACGCAACTGTAAAGGTCGCTGTTTACGCGACATCTGGTGGAGCTGCCGGGTACGATTTTCATGAGCCGGACGCCCCCTACAAGCCCAGGACGCACCCCTAAGGTGGAGACCTTAGTACACCAGAGCAGCCGCCGACTGCAAGGTCTGCCTCCCGAGTGTGGTCCTCTCCCTGACCACAGACCAACAAGGAGCGTTTCTCTCAGCGCGATGAATCCCCCGGTATTGACAACTCCTGTCCTGCTCAACCACCAGCGGGATCCACCACATTTCCACGGCCTGCCACATGAGGATGCTGAAGACTGGCTGGAGCAGTTCGACCGGGTGGCTGCCTTCAACGCCTGGAACGCTGACTCGAAGCTTCGCCATGTCTACTTCGCACTGGAGGATTCTGCGAGGACATGGTTCGAAAATCAAGAAGCCGGACTCCGAACGTGGGATACATTCAAGGCAGAATTCTTGCGTATGTTTACCAACACGCTTCGCAAGGAAAAAGCGCAATTGCTTTTAAATAGCCGTATACAACATCCGAATGAAACTGTTACGGCCTACGCCGAAGAGATGAAGCGACTCTTTCGACGCGCGGACCCAACCATGTCGGAAGAGAAAAAAGTGCGCTTTTTGATGCAAGGTGTTAAAGAGCAGTTATTTGCAGGCCTGGTGCGAAGTCCACCAACAACTGTCGCCGAATTCATAAGTGAGGCGTCTACCATCGAGAAGGCACTTGACATGCGCGCCCGGCAATACCAGCGCACTACAGTGTCTATGAACGCCGCGAGTGCAGGTGAAGCCGTACAGTTTTCGTCAGAATCGCTGCGTGATACGATCCGGGCGATAGTCCGGGAAGAGGTGGCCAAATACCTGCGGATTCCTCCACAGCCACAGGTTGCCACAGTTTCCGATATCATCCGTGAGGAAGTACAACAGGCGCTGGGTGTTCCCGCACCCGTCACCGTGCACGCACCCGTCACCGGGCCCGCACCCGTCGCCGCGCCTCAACCCGTCGTAGCTACACCGCTGCCCCAGACCCTGAGCTACGCCGCGGTCACCAGCCGCTACCTGCCGCCTTCGACAGCATCCTACGAGCCTCGCGCACCGGTCGCCCATGTGTCTTCACGGCCGAGCGTACGCCGCCGAAGGACCGATATCTGGCGAACGCCCGATCACCAACCGTTGTGCTACCATTGCGGCGAAGCTGGACACCTGTGTCGCCGCTGCCCCTACAGGGAACTCGGCCTCCGTGGGTTTTCTTTTGATGCCCGTCGTCCGTTGCCTGGTCAGCAGCCACGCGAAATCGCAGAATACATTTCGCGTTCCAACACAGGCCCAAGCCGCCTCCGATCGCCGTCGCCTCGCCGTTACAGCTCTCCTGGACGCCAGGAGCAACTCCAAAGTCCCCATAGGCGAAACTAGATGCAGCAGCTTCTGTAGGTGCGGCTGCTACAGTGCGAAAATTTCAAGATCCTCCACAGACCCACGACAGTTCTTCACTGCAAACTACAGTTCGTTACATACGGCCACCAGCAGAATCGACGCCGCTACGAAATTCCGCTGATCCTCAACGTAACCACGACGCCGACAGTCGCCCCACCACTCCTTCAGAGCATCGAAGTCGAGACCGAACCCCACGAAGCTGTCGCCGCCCGACACAACAAACTGCCGACCTGCAGATCTCCGTTGATGGCGTAGACGTCACTGCTCTAGTCGACACTAGCGCTGATTATTCAATTCTAAGTGCACACTTCGCCAAAGCTCTCAGAAAGGTCACAACATCATGGGGTGGCCCGCAAATACGCACAGCTGGCGGACATTTAATTATGCCCACGGGAGTGTGCACGTCGAGGATCACTGTACAAGGGCAAACTTTTCTGGCGACGTTCATCGTATTGGCTCAGTGTTCCCGTGACGTCATCCTCGGTATGGACTTTTTAACCGAAAATGGCGCCATTATCGATCTGCAGAATAAGTCCGTGAGATTTTCAGTTGAGAATGCTATCGAATCCAACAGCCTGCTCCCCGCTGCACTCCACATTATTGATGACCATGTTAGTGTGCCCCCACGTTCAAGCATTATGGTCTCCGTGGGTTCCCTCCCAATCAAAGATACAGAAGGCGTCGTCGAGACAAAACAGAAACTGCTTATTGAAAGAGGCATCGCCGTTGCCAGGGCAGTTGTTTTTGTTGAAAATGGCAAAGTTGATGTTCTTCTCACGAACTTCAGCAATGAACATCAACATCTGAATAGAGGGACAACTGTCGCATATCTCGACGCCATAACTGACACTAGTTATGAATGCAATTTCACCAGCGCTTCAGCAACAGAACCCTCCGACAACACTGAACCTCTGTACGATATAAACCCGGCCTTACCTCGAAAGTATCGAGAGAAACTACGGCACCTCCTCCGTCGCTACTCTAATGCATTTGCCAAATCATCACGCGTTGGTCGAACCCACCTTGCAAAGCACCGCGTCATTACAGACGAAACTGTTCGACCACTCCGCCAGTCGCCTTATCGAGTTTCCCCTAAAGAACGTACTGCCATCCGAGACCAAGTGAAGGAAATGCTCGATAACGATGTCATTCGCCCTTCCCGCAGCCCCTGGGCTGCACCTGTGGTACTTGTGAAGAAAAAAGATGGCACACTTCGTTTCTGCGTAGACTATCGCCGACTGAACAACGTTACGAAAAAAGATGTTTACCGTTTGCCCAGAATAGATGACGCCTTAGATCGTCTGTGCAACACAAGATACTTCTCCTCCATGGATCTCAAGTCTGGATACTGGCAGATAGAGGTCGATGAAAGGGACCGCGAAAAGACTGCTTTCATTACACCTGACGGGCTATACGAATTCCAAGTCATGCCCTTCGGCCTTTGCTCCGCGCCCGCAACCTTTCAGAGACTCATGGACAGCGTTCTTGGAGATCTGAAGTGGACGACATGTCTTGTATACTTGGACGACGTAATTGTGTTTGCCCCGAATTTCGAGGAGCACCTCCGTCGCCTAGACGCAGTACTAGACGCCATCCAAACGTCGGGCCTCACTCTGAAAGCCGAAAAATGCCATTTTGCTTATGAAGAGCTGAAGTTTTTGGGCCATGTCGTGAACCAAGCGGGAGTTCTGCCGGATCCTGAAAAAACAGTTGCCATCGCCAATTTTCCGACGCCGCGGGACCAGAAAGAGGTGCGACGCTTTCTTGGACTATGTGCATATTATCGACGTTTCGTGAAAAACTTTTCTAAAATAGCCGCCCCCCTTACACTTCTTACTAAGGCTGATATGCCGTTCACATGGGGCGACCAGCAAATGGACGCATTTCAGGAGCTTCAACGTCGCCTGCAGTCACCTTCAGTTCTAGCACATTTCGATGAAACCGCAGACACCGAACTCCACACGGATGCAAGCAATGTCGGTTTGGGCGCTGTCCTAGTACAGATACGGAACAGTGAACAACGTGTGATCACCTACGCTAGTCGGGCTTTGTCTAGGGCTGAGACAAACTACTCTGCCACTGAAAAGGAATGCCTGGCCATCGTGTGGTCTATTTCGAAGTTTCGACCATACCTGTACGGCAGACCCTTCAAAGTGGTGACCGACCATCACGCGCTTTGTTGGCTGACAAGCCTTAAAGATCCTTCTGCACGTCTCGCCAGGTGGAGCCTACAACTTCAAGAATACGACATCACTGTAACCTACAAGTCAGGTCGTAAGCATTTAGACGCTGACTGCCTGTCTCGTGCTCCTGTACAACCAGCTTCGGACGCCTCAGGTGACGACGACGCATTTCTGAGTGCAATTAGTTCAGACAATTTTGCCGATGCCCAACGGAATGATCCCGAACTTCGCCAGGTAATCGACTTTCTTCAAGGTGCCG
>JAJIZL010034648.1:0-27132 GCA_023969395.1 Amblyomma maculatum | reverse complement strand
GACTCGCCCCATCGAAAAGATACGAGCACGCTTCTGGAGATGACACGCGAGTGTCCACTTCTGTGACCGCAGTACTATGGCGACGGTCCCGTTGAATTCGAAACCTTCACCTGAACACCGCTACAAGACATCTCATGTGGTCTATGTCGCCTGAAATTAAATTCCCACCTTACAGTAAATGACTTTAAAATAAGTATTATTTTTCTCAGTCATTTCTTTGCATAAGCAATAATACAGCAATGAATCTTGCTGTGGTGGCGCAACGCTCTCGCGTATAATACGCAGCACTGATCTAATTATTCAGCTGCGTTTTTTATGCTTTTTTAGGTTGTAAAATATTCGTTGACTTATTTTTCCTAGTTCAGCTATAGTGTAATAGGCTGAGCGCTCTTTATCCTTCGTCAATAAAATTAAAAACAAGAACTCCCCACGATTGTTCGTCAGGGTATTGTTGAGACAACTAGGCTTGTTCGGAACTTCCTTTTTTTTCTTGTCGTGCAGCTTCCATTTATGCGAGCTCCTGGCGCAAAGACTAGGTCGTCGACCGTTTGCTGCGCAGCGTTGGCATAGAAACGATTCCTCTGGAGGATATCTCGTTCGACGTGGATTACAACAATTCGTTCTCCTCGGGATTTGTCGAGTTTCACCTGGAAAACGGAACTCTTGGCAACCTACGCCGACGAGTAAGCATGCGGCTCATTTATAGCGCGCTGGCTTGCCGTAGTTGTCCAACCACATTCAGTGGGATGGGTGAGGTAGCTAGGAGTTTAAACGTCTCATAGTTTTTCGCACCGATAATATAAGCTTTGGAGGAATACGTTAAGGCAGAATTAAAGGCCCTGTTAACCAGAAATTGTTGTAACGGCGTTCGAGCCAAGACTTTATAGTAAGCGGTGGCCCATTTCCGTGCACTTACTGGTCTGCGGGCAGCGTGACATAGATAAACCAAATGATACGAAGGAATTAGCAAGAGGAGTCAACTAGATCGTTTGCGATAAGCGGGTCAGATAGGAATCAACCCTCGGGTACCTCTGTATTCCGAATCAGACAGGCTACCCTTTGGCCATGCAGGAACGTCTGCGTGGTTGGACAGAAGCGGGATTTTACATCTATAGGTATCGGGGGGTCTCCACAGAACGTGGTTACATTTATGACGTTACGCTAATCAGTATGTGTGAGCAAATAGAGTCCCAAATGGAGAGGTTACTGGCTATTTGTGTTGCAGAGTGCGTGTAATGTCTTTGCCAAAAGTAACCAGGCTGCAGGTTCTGCTTCTCAGTCATATAGTAGAGAAGAATTCATAGCACTTCTCAAGCTGTAAATTTCTTCAATGTAAAGGCGAGCCCCTGTCTCCACTTCTTAAGACGTTGTTATTTTTTGGGAATCCTTATTAACTTTATATGATAATTGACAAGCAAATCATGCAGCCTGATTACTTTTGGCAAAGGTCACCAAACTGGGCCTTGTGTACCACCGTTGATGTGCAGCACTACTCAGCAGGCACAGAACAGCCAAGATAGTGGGTCACAGGTCGGAATGTAATAGAATTGCAAACGAGGAGTAAATAAACATAAAGCAACCATAAGTGTAAGTCAATATAACATTTTCAAGAACAGCACATGCAAAGACACAATGAAAAGAAAAGTAACGAAAATAATCGCATACATTCTAAAATGTCACCTTTGTTTTTTTTTTCTGAAGATTAACAAGGTGATTGTTCAATTAGGTCAAATATATCAGAGTATAACAGTTCAAATATTAGAAATGCCAGCAAAATCTACTGCATTCCATACCCGATGTTTATCTGAGGTTTTAGAAATTTCACATTTCTGGAGATGTAGCGAGGATAAACGTTAATGAACGTACTTGAAAACGCATTATTGTTCGTTTTGTATTGCCGGTATATAAATTCAGATAGTCGTTTCTTATAGAGGGCTGTAATACGTAATACTTGACTTATTTTGAAGTATGCTGAAACAGGATCATATCTACATAGATTGTAGATAAAACGAAGGCGTTTATTTTGCAAAATGTAAATTTTCGCCATGGTTGTTTTCGTACCCGCTCTCTATACCAACAGACAGTACTGTATATGGGGCATTGTTGAAATCCAAAAAGATTCCCATAGTGAACAGCTACATTTCTGATATGTGCTGTCCTATCTCTAACGTATAAAAGGGCAGGTTCAGCTGACTTGCCTCTCTGGAAACCTTACTGGTCTGCAGAGAGCAGCGCATTTTCATTTAAACGATTAGTTGACCTTAGATTGATTACTTTTTCAAGTATCTTGAAAAAAAAAAGCGGGATTACTGATATTGGGCGACAATTACTAATACAGTCGAAGGCACCCCCTTTGTGCATGACTATGACTAGCAATTTTTATTTTATCCGAGAATCTTCCTGCGATAATACTTGATTTGTTAAGCGGCATACTACTTCAGATAGAATATCAGAAACCGCTTTGATTGGTGCCGCAGTAATGCCACCGAAACTACATGACTGTTATATTTAAGGTTATATTTAGGCAAACGGTTGCAGTTTCAGTGAGCGGATATAGAAACGTGGAGTCAGATGAATTGCACTGGATATAATTAACAAAACAATACGATCCAGGTGTAGTAAAGGATCCAAAGGTTAAGAAATGTCTATTGAACAGATTACTGAGGGCAGCACCGCTATAATGTTTGTTATCTATCCTTAATTCAGCAGGCAGAATAGTATGACGTTTGCTAGGTAATCTTTTTATAACGTGCCACGTCCTTTGAGGGTCATAATAAATGTCCGCAAATTTGTTGGTATGGTATCGGATGCGTGCTTTTTATTCCTTAAATAATAATTTATTTCTGATTATTGAATATCTATGCAAAAGAACATTTCGCGTTTTTATCCGTAGCACCAACTCTCGTGTAATCCAAGGTTTCCTTCCCCTTTTGCTCTTTTTCGTCACTGCGGTAGGGAATGCGGTATTATATATTTCAAATATTTTTTTCTGGTATTCGTTCGTATAAGTCATTGAGGTTTAGGTTGCTAAAGGTACGTGTCAGTCTACAGCGGCTTGAGAGATCGAAATTGTCCAATGCTGATCTTCGTTATCATTCGTGTAGTGCTTGTTCTTCGTGGGCCAGGAAAATCTGCAGACTGCGCCCTCTTGGTATAAAACGGAAAAAAAAATAAATGATCGTTCACATCACTAGCAAGGACAATAGTCGTCGTGATGTTGTGCTCACAACTTATTAAACAAGGGTACATTAAAGATCCAGTATGATCAGTGACTTGAGTAGTGGTATTGATAAGATTTCAGATACCATAAGAACAAATATCAACGAAGGCGATGGCTACAAGGCAGTGTCTAAGGAGATTGACACTAAAATCACACATAATAATAACACGTAGTTCGAGTATAGAGTTTGCCTAATATTAAGTCAAGAAACCGAAAGAATTCCTCGTTAGAACCTGACAGTGGCCTAGAAATAACACCATATACGAATGCTCTGGTTTTGACAAACAGTGAATCAGTGTTCTCGTTCAAAAGCGTGTAGTTAAACGCAACTTCGTAGCAAAGTTTTTCTTTAATATATACTGCAACACCACCGCCCATTTGGCCATTTCTGCATAAAGATTCGCATTCATAACCTTCAAAATGCATTATATCATCTGAATTGCTGAACCAGGTTTCTGAAAATCCCGGAGCATCAAACTGGTGCTTTAATAAAGACAAAAACAAAAAAAACTTCAAAATTAAATTCTCCATTTTTGTTACGCAAACTATGTGCGTTAAGGTCATAAAAGGAAAAGTACGTCACCTGGCGTTTCGGTTAATAAAGGAATGCTACAAAAGAAGATGCCCCCCCCCCCCCCCCTTCCCGTGTCAAGATAAACAAAATCAGATTTGAGAACTGCTGTACTGTTGAAAAACGGGCCTCCGCGGAAAACACTTGCACTCCATTATTACGTTCTATACAGATCATGTTAGCCGTAGATCCAAAAGCCTAATCACCTTCTTCCTTTCGAGCAAAAATGCGTCCGCCTTTCTGCCACAATAAAGCATAGTTCAATTCGGGTCCGTTTGAGCGGGCTAGCCGGAGTAACCGTTTGTTATCCCGAGTGAAGTTGTCTACAAGCTTCACATTCGAATCCTTTGCCTTGATAAGGGTACGACATTCCATAATTTCTGACGTCTGATGTCTGACGAAATCTAGTAATTACAGGTACCTTTCCAGCCTTCGCTGAAAGCAACGCAGAGCTCCAAGATCTGAGTCTTTCAGGGTTAGAAGTTGTAGCAAAGATGTTAGGTTATTCATTGTCTCGAGAAAAGTTTCATTCTTTCTTGAATTCTTCCACGCACGTTTATGTTCGGTATGCGGTTGTACTGCTCTAGTTCATTCACATGAAGCTTTATATCCCTGGTGGCAGAGGAATTTCCAGTTGCGATGCTCTTTATCTGTTTATTTAGGGCTGCCTTGTCATTCTTTTGTCTCTCTAGATTTTCTAGTACGGTGTCATACTTGCCGGAATCTAACTTAACTGAGCTTTCAGTTTCGTCAACTTTCGCGACAAGTTCGCTTAGTGCGTTGACCTTGGCAACAAGGAGAAGAAGCAGAGAAAATCTGTCATTCAGGTTTTTACGCTGGCGCTCAATGTTTGCATTCTCAGCTGTTGAAAGGGGAACCAAACTTTTTCTTACTGCTGATTCAGTGGTTGGGCTTTCCCAGAAGCACTAAAAGACTCACCCGTGTTGCGAAAACTCGGCGCAGGTACACCAGGAGATTTTCCAAGGTGACAAAGATAATCGCAAGTGGAGCATACTAAAAACATTTCTTCATGAGTCACTTCCTCATGTCAGGCCAAACATTCCAACATGTTCTCTAATGAGGGTTCACTGAAGGAAAAGCCGCAAAAGCAGGAGCGGTAGCAGCAGCAGTGCGCAAGACGACATTTCACAAAGAGATACAAAAACCGCCAACCTGCAAAAATATTGCTTAGCAGCTTGATCAGACTGTAGGCCCCATGCTGCCTGCCGTCGCTTTTGTGTGCAAATGTCAGCGTAGCCTGTCGATCGCTCCTCTTTAAGCACGGCAAGGGCTCACCAAACTCACCATGCTCCAGAGGTTGTCGAACGGCTTGTCAAGCCGGCAGTCCTTATCAGGGGAGCGGTGTGAAAGTCAGGTTGATCCAGATTCAGCGGAGATGAGATTCAAACAGGAGTTTCAGCAAACATATTGCGTAACATTTGTAGCAGATCGTAGGCATCGTGCTGCCTGCCGCCACTGTGGTATGCAAATCTCCTTATAGCTGTTAAACAGCTGTAGTTCCTCACCCGCACCACTGAGTGCATGAGAATGAACCACCACACTCTGCAGAATGCCGCATTTTGCCGGAGTTTAAATGCAAACAGTTCATCTTTCCGGCTGGGCGATTGTGTCATATTTGAGTAAACCTCCTTCAAAATGCGGCCTTCTGCATTGTGGTCCAGTAGTGCATTTTCATGCATTCAGTAGAACGGGTGTGCACTACGTTTGGCCGAAATGACTGCTGCGTTTTCCAATCCATCGAGGTGACTATTTCTTTCTTTTCTCCTCCGCCTTTACGCTGTGATTCGTGAGCCGAATGTGCAAAAGAGATAGCTACTTCGCTTCTCCTTCTTCTCTTAAGCGGCCATAATACGGTCCTTATCTTCCTCTTCCAGACACTCACGCAATGAATGGCGCAGAATGCCCTTGTTACACGCGCTATTAACTGGTGCATAAAAAGTGGTGCACTGAGTTCCCATCACAAAATTTCGTCACGATAGTCACAGGCAGCACTATTTTCTCAAACTTTATCCACAGTCTTCAGGTCTACATCACTGTGGGTGTCTGTACCCCGTTTCATCTGTGCAGGTTCAGCGACTAGGCAGCTGCGACCTAAAGGATGAACGGCACGAGCGAGCTCCTCAATTCCGTCTCTACTGCACCCTGAGTATGCGTGGCTTGGTTGCCCAGTACGACGTCGAGACGATCACGGACCGCCAGTCGAAGAATGTGGCCGTTGAAATACCCGTCGGCAGTGGTGCCATACACACATGCATCGACTGGTTTTTCGGCAACTGCACAAAATGTACGTTTCTTTTGCACACAATCCGAGCCGTCATTTGAAAAGCTGTGTCAGTCTTATTAGCTTCATCCTCTAGTAGACAACTGTTCGCCTTCGTTCTTTCTGTGGTCCCTTTATTGAAGCGTCGGCACTGATGCTTTTAGTGCGTAAAACCGTTACGTTCGGCTAGAGGTTCGTACAGTTGACAGTTGGCAGGTGACTTGATCGGACATTTATTCGTCGGCGGCTTGTCTCAATCCTGAGTGGACAATTCTGCTGGAGCTGCCTAATCGGATAGTTCCTTTGAAATGAGAGGATAAGATGGAATTGAAACTTGGGATTCTCGGATCACGAGTAAAGCACGCTATCACTAGAAAGAGACGGCGAGTTGGGCCTGAATAAACCGTGGCTTTATGTTCAATTAGGCTGGTATTCCCCACGCTAAGATAGATTACGACCGTATGATAACAAGTATTGGTGATAAAAGATGGGTTAAAATTGGATTGAATGTTGCCAAGCAAGACCGACTACCCTACCTTACCCACATTGCACCGGGGTTGAGAGCCTAGCAAAAAATCTTAACATGGCTCTCGTATGAGCTTTCGGACGATGCCATGTCAGTTACTGGAACCACGTTTTTTCTCAATTTCCTTTTTTTTTCGGAGTTCGCTATCTTACACCAAGCAGATCACTGTAGACGTCATTAAAACTTTGTTGTGGACGAGTTGGTACATACATTATGAAGAACGAGCAACATGAATTCGTTGAGCTTACGTGATAGCCACTTGCGAGGAGTTGATGTGGTGGCCGAATCGCTTCGAGGTATTTGCAGAGAAACGTGCCTACCACACACATACAGAAAAGATTTAATATATGCTCTATACACGCATACTTCCATGCATTGGAACCCGCAAATCTCAAAAATATATGCGAGTCCATATCAAATCTCCCACCTTGGGCATCCTTCCGGATAAAACTTGTTTGCAGTATTTGAACTGTAAACAAGACTGGCTTAACCTCAGGGCAGAAACTCGGGCAAGCTGGTAGAACATTTTAATAAAAGACGAACCCGTGCAGAATACGGGATGAAAGGTAGAAAACTGCAAGCATTGACGCAGTCTCTGTCGTTTTCTACCTTTCGGCCCGTGTTCTGAGCTCGTTTACGTTTGTTTAAAATTTTGGCTACCCTATTTGAGTTCTCTACCGGAACGGTCAGTCTGCCTATTAGGGTTGAGGTGGGAGCTTATCGGTTGATCATGCTTGATGAAACATCGCACAGGACGAGGACGACGACAGAAGTGGATACATGGCGTGTCCGATTCGAGCTGCATACATTTCCGCTTTGCACAGTTTGAGCACTATACCGGTCGGTATGACCTTTGTTCAAGCTATATAGTGAAGGGTGAGACCATATAAGATTGATACTGCAACCGTATGTTACGGTAGAAACCAATTTGGCGCATTACAGGATTTAGAATAGTAGTTTTTAGTCCACGCTTTTACGTGGAAACCGTGTGAAGGTACTGTACTGCAACAGATTAGTATTGCGCGCTAGGAAAGCAGATTTTATTGCCTCAACATTTTAAACCTATAACATTAACGTTCCCACAACAACCTAGTGGTACCTTCTTTCATCCCTTGAGCAAAACGTACTACTCCTACATTACTTTAGTGAATAACGTACCATTATGTCAGGGAATCTGAAATGCCCCCTTTTCTCCTCAGATAGTGAAGAAATGCATCTAACGCGACGAATCTCGCGTATATGCTTGGCCTGAAAGGATAATATTCCAAAAAGCAATGCCTTTGCTTTTTTATTTTTTTCCCTAGGTATTTGCACCTGTTTCACTGGAAACGCCAGTCTCCAGTGATAAATGAATGGATTTTAGCTTCATTGTCAATTCCTCATTCGTTGAATATCTTTCCATGAAATAGCATTCAGTATTTGTGGACTCAAATACAGCCTTCTTTGACACCAGTTTGATAAACGCGGCGACGACTATAGAACATGGTAAGAAGGAAATATTGATAGAAATGTTTCCGTATTTCAACGCGCAACAATATCGTTCTTTACGATTGTCCTTTGCTTCGAGCTAGTAGTCAGGTTTCTCATGGAAATCTAGCAAAGACCGTTTTTTATAATGACAAGAACGCCAAAACCTATAAGCATGTCAGTGGGAGAATTGGGATATATCGACTGTGTGAGATAAATGTTACAACATACGAAAAAAATGTGCTTTTAAACAAGTTCCCGGTGAACAACGCGCTTGTCCGGAATTTCTGTGCATGCTAAAGGCATCAACTGAACGCCATCAAGTATGTTTTATAGGCATTCACAGTCAATGTTTGCAAAGTTACCTGCGCGTAATGTCATTTGCACGTTGGGCGCCTGCTTATCGGATTACGTTTGCTCCAATATGTAAATGAAATGCGGATCTTCTAGATGTTCTGATGCTATACCAATTATTGTCTTTTCGTCTGCGCAGGTACGAAGTACAGCTACCGCACTTTAAATCTGACAGCAAAGGTGATGCCCCCCAAGATGTCAATGGGCCTCAGTACCAACGTTCTCAACGAATTCAATAAAGAGGTTCTATCTCCAGTTGAGAAGGAAATCATCATGGCGATCGAGAGAGCTTACATGCCGGCACTGGAGGAGAAGATGACAACGCTGAATGTAGCCGACTTAACAAGCCAGCCGAGGCTGCACGAGTGATCCGAAGTTAAGAATAAATGCCTGTACAATGTACCTAAATAAAGACATGGGATACCGCATGCGTCTTTTCGTTGTCTGGTAATGATTTCCCTCCAAAATAACGCTGGGCATGAGAATTGTCATCCCTTCATCCCGTTACCGTGACACGCCTCGCATGAGCTGCACAAACAGCTGCAACATAAAAATGGATGAATTTCATTTCATAAGTGAACGCTGATAATCACATGAAAATATGCTATAGCTACTCTTAGTTCGTATTGTCTCCTACTTTCGGGCGGTTTTATAGCTGCCGTGCTAGGTGCCACCATTGATATAATTTGTTCGCACTGCGTAAAAGCCAACTAAACTGCATTATTGCTGCAAAAGCGAATGCTGACGTATATATCATCATCATCATCAGCAGCAGCAGCAGGACTATACCCACTGCAGGGTGAATGCCTCTTCCACATTCCTCCAATTAACCTGGTCCTATGCTAGATGCACCCAGTTGACATCTGCGAATTTCTTAACCACATCCGGCCAATTTCTGCCGCCGCCTGCCACGCTTTCCTTTCCTTAGTATCTGATTTGTTACCTTTAACTACTATTGATTATAATCTCTTCGCACTGGTTGCCCTGTTCATGCGCAATTCTTCTTCATTTCCACTAGGACGTCATTAACTCGAGTCATTTCTCTGACCCATACCACACGCTTCCTATCTCTTAACGTTTCACCTACTCTACGTTGTCCTCAACTTGTGTAGAACACTTTTCGTTAGCCTCCCCGTTTCAGCTTCATAAAAAATGCAGCTGGTATAGTTTCCATATGAGCGATACCGGTAAGCCGCTAGTCATAATTTGCGAGTACTTGTCAAATGCGCTCCATCTGTCATCTTCTCCTGGCTATTTCGCGCACTAGATGCGAGTCAGCGGTTACTACCTGTCCGAAGTAGGCCTATTCGTCTACCATTTACAGTTCTTCGCTGCCTATTGTAGGCTGCTGTTACATCCAGAGGCTGTTGAACATTACCTCAGTCTTCTGCATATTGATTGGCGTATATAGATAGTGAGCCTTCCATGAATCTTCTCTCACTTGCGCATACCATCGTCATTATCCCGCGGCGCCGCCTGTGGCACGTGCCTCAGTTCGCCATCAGAATAAACGCCAGACACGGTATACCTTGCCTTGCCGTCTCGACCTGGCCTTCTTTCACAAGTGGGGTAGGTGAAATTCGTTCCTCCTGTTACCTTGTGTTCTGCCTCTCGCTGGAGCTACGTTCCAGTCGCTGTTTGACACTTGCCACCATCTTCATGTTCGCTGTTCGTCGCGACGAAGTCGTGGATGACTGGCTGGACATTTTAGAACGCTGCAGTGCCTATAACCAGTGGAACGATGCTTTAAAATTTTCAACTTTTCTTTCAGCCTCATTGAGGTCGCCAAAAACTGGTTCATAAATCGCGATCCCCACGCAACTAACTGGCCCACCTTCAAACAACAATTACGACAATACTTCGCTCACCGGGCTGTTCAGATTGAGGTCGTGAAGAAAATTTTCGCTTCAAATATTCAAGGTCCCGGTGAATCATATCCGTCTTACAGAGAAAAAAGTACTTGAACTTTGTCGGCCTTGTAGTCTCATCTTGCCGAAATAGAAAGCGTGCACCACGTCCTGAAATGAATCAATTGTGTGGAATTTACCACCATAATTTCCCAGAATGCTTCAAGTGTTAATTCCAATATTACCACTTGCCAACGCCTCGAACAGCTGCAGTCGTCACGATCACAGCCTGGCCTAGTTACTGGCCCGACCTCTGTTGACTTCGATCTGCTGGTTTTGATTCGAGCGATCATCCGCGAGGAGCTCCAAGCCACCAGCCCTTTCTGCCGTCACGGCTGCGATCATTCTTCTACACCTTCTAATGGCGCCGTTCTCCGCAACATCACTGAAGAAAGACACCATAGCAAAACTTCAAGCCGGGCCTGTTGGATTATAGTTAATAAAATGATTTGCAGCGCTAAAGGACGACACACAAAGAAGCAACGCCAGCCTGCGCTTCTGTGTGTGCCGACCGTCAGCGCTGCAACTCCTTTTAACATTCATTGATAAAAGTTGGAAATAATCAACAGTCTGTACCGCATCCGACCCTCCTGCACTCCGCCCAGCGGCGACTGCCTGGTAGCTTTAACTTTGACCCTTCTTTCTGGGGCAGCTGAAGTTGAAGTTGAAAGTTTATTTTCGAATCAAAAACCAACGTACAGGAATATACAGCGAGAGGTCCCATGGTAAAAGACCGCGGGTGGGACCTCCCATGGTAATAGATTTCGAAAGGGAACAAAGAATATTATTATTGTAAGAAAACTTGTGTTATGAAGCGACACTGAAAATAGATAAGTACATAGTAAAGAGTGCATTGCCGACAGATTTCGATACAAAAATAGAACACAGAAGACAGTACCAAAACAGTTACAAATTCCACGACACAAAAGAAAATAACAAAAAAATCACAAATTAAAAAAATTTTTAATTTCAAATTGAACAAAGAAAGTGTATTGGTTTGCTTAATGTCGAAATTCAAAGAATTCCAAAATGATATGGACGAAAATTGAAGGCATTGTTTCTCGTAGTTAGTACTGACCTTAGGTAGTAGAAAATTATTACGTAGTGCGCAGCGTGTAACGCCGTTGTTTGTGATCGTGTCGGGAGGAAAAATTCTAAGTGGGAGCTGATGGTGAAGAATCTTAAAGCATAGAATACCAATATTATAAATATAAAGAACCGAGAGGGGTAGACATTTAAATCCACGAACAAAATGTACGACGGTGATATTCGAGGGGAGGAGCTTATGATGCGTGTGGCTTGCTTTTGCAGTTTTATTAATGGCCAAAGATGAACGGGATAGGCGTTACCCCAGGATGTAATGCCGTAGTTTAAGTGGCTGTGGACGAATGCGTAGTAAAGTGATAGTAACGTGCGGATTGGGAAATAGGATCCGCCCTGTGTCCGCACTGTGCAGATAACTCCTCAGATATGTACCACATGGTGTGGCCCTGCCCATCCATCACTGCTATCCCCCTAACCTAACACCAACCCCATCCAGGAGGGCTGGGAGGCGACCCTGCTTGGCTGTTACGACATACAGGCCCAAAAGACAATGGCGGAGCGCGCCCGGGCAGCAGCCGGCGCCACTGGGGTATACTACTGGGGACCCCACTTAGTGCTTGTGAGGACCAGCCCCTTAAGTTGATCTGATCACACCTCCCTGTGCATACTCATTTAGAGTTATTAAACGTCTTTCACCACCATCACCGACTTACGCTTACGTCGCTGCGTCCTCTCCTCTTCCGATCTCCGAGGCAGCCCCTAACACCACGGGAGCCGCAGCCAGTAGTACTCAAGAAACTTCACCACCCTCCCATCTTTAATGGCGACGACCACCCAGGCCTTGACGATTGGCTAGATGAGTATGAGCGCTGCAGCAGGAACGACCACTGGGACACATCTTCGCTAACATCTTTTTTTGACGGGAACTGCTCGACCATGGTTTCAAAATCACGAACAAGAGCTCGTTACTTTGGATATTTGCAAGCAAGAGCTTCAGGACTTGTTCGGGAAGCCGACTGGGCGCGCTCTTGCTGCAAAAACGGAACTTTGTTCTCGTGTCCAATCCCTCACGTAGTCCTACCTTGCCTGCATTCAGGACGTGATTGTGTTGTGTGGCAAGGTCAACAGCTCCATGCCGTAAACTGACACGGTAGTGCATATCCTCAAGGGTACCGTGGATGATGCGTTCCACATCCTCGTTTGCACGGACTGCTCTTCTGTTGACGCGATGCTTCAGGTCTGCAGAAATTCGAGCGGGCTAAACAAAGACGTCTAGTGCATCGCTTTGAGCGTCTTCCGAACACGGCGGCTGCATCATGCTGAGATGACCTGGCCCCTTTGCACTAGCTCTCCCGTCCCACGACCATCACTCGAATCGTCCGGAGAGAACTCGAGGCCTTAACTCCTGCACCACTCTCGTCTCCGCTACCCGACACCGTGGCCAAGATACAAGCCGTTGTCCGCCAAAAACTTGCAAACATCGGCCTCTCCTCCACCCCCGAGCCGCCCCCGCCACCATCGCACCCTGTTCCTTTAATGGCTGCTGCAACCCCCAGCCCAGCCGCTCCACGTCGCTATGTTGGTCACAATGCTGCAGAGTGGCGCACTTTAGACGACATGCCAGTCTGTTTTATTTGCTGTCGCGCCGACCACACTCCGTGTTATTGCCGTAGCCGTGCCTTCCCCACCCTTCGCTCCTATTACAACGCTGACCGTCGGTATTATTATGGACCCCGACGCTTTGCTGCCCAACCCACCGAACCCCGCCCTGCCTATGATGAACCTGGACACCTTCCTCTTCAACCTCATGAGCCTCGCACCAAACCGTTCCAACTGGTCGTCGCTCCAGTCGATCTCCATCTTCCCGCGCTCTTCGATCCCGCTCACCGGTACCTTGTCGCAGCTCCTCCCCATCATACGCCGGCACCTACTCTGGAAAACCGGGA
The DNA here is from genome assembly GCA_023969395.1 of Amblyomma maculatum. Classification (NCBI taxonomy): domain Eukaryota; kingdom Metazoa; phylum Arthropoda; class Arachnida; order Ixodida; family Ixodidae; genus Amblyomma; species Amblyomma maculatum. The sequence continues at coordinate 13,816 of JAJIZL010034648.1, read as the reverse complement.
GTGACGCTGCATTATCGGCCCGGACTGCCAACTCGGTACTGACCACCGCACCTAGACGTAACCTCATTGATATTCTTGTGGATGGAGTCCCAATTTCTGCACTTATTGACACGGTCGCCCACATTTCTGTCCTCAGTTCCTCTCTCCACCGACGCCTGAAAAAATTCTCACACCCGCTACCTAATCTACCGTCCGTGTTGCGGATGGCAACACAGCTACTGTTATTGGTATGTGTACTGCACGAATTAGCAGCGCAGGCCGCAACATCCCTGTGTTATTTACAGCCCTCACCAGTTGCCCTCAAGATGTTATATTAGGCCTCGACTTTTTAACTGCACACTCCATTCTCCTTACTGTTCTTTTGGACTTCCTCATCTAGACCGACCGCTCTGTTCTGACAAAAAAGCTCCCCCAACTTCAATGCTCCGTCTCCGCTCCGCTACATTTACTCGCCTACCACCAGAAGCCGCTGTGTACGTGCTCATGTCAGCTTTTCCCTCCATACCTGATAGCGACTACGTTGTTTCCCCCTTAACCGACGTGACTCTGCAGCATAGCATAGTTCTAGCTCCCTCACAAAGTCATGCATGTAGCAAATAACCACACTTATCTTTCAGTTCTGAACTTCAGATTTTCTCTACAAGTTCTTCCTGAGGGTATTGGTGCTATTCTCGCCAACTGCAGATGGGCCGCACTCGAGCCTTTACTTATGCCAGTCGCCTCCTTTCAGCAGCTGAGCGGAATTATTCGATCACAGAACGTAAGTGTTTTGCCCTCGTGTGGGCCATTACAAAGTTTCGCCCTTATTTTTTTGGCCGCCCGTTATCCGTCATCGCCGACCACCACGCCTTATGTCGGCTTCCGACACTGAAGCACCCTACTGGCCGTCTCGGGCGTTGGGCGCTGCGTCTGCAGGAATAGATTTTTTCTATCGTTCACAAGTCCGGCCAGCTACACACTGTTGCCACCCTCCTGTCCCGCAACCCGGTAGTTCCGCCTCCTGAAAGCGAGAGTAACGATGATACCTGTGTGCAGTCCATCTCTGACTTTTTGAACATTCGTCTTGAACAGCGCTTAGACCCCAAGCTTTGCGGTATTATCAACCGCCTCAGCACTGGTCATCCTGACGCTACTCTTGCGCTCCACAACGGCATTTTAAATCGGCGGAATATGCGATGAGCTTCTGCTCGTAGTAATGACTTTAGCTAGTAGTCTCCGACCACCTGCGTGCCACTGTTCTTCAGCAGCTGCATGACGCGCTCACTGCGGGTCATCTTGGCGTATCTCGTACGTACGAAAGCGTCCGCCGGCGCTTCTTTTCGCCAGGCCTCTACCGCTCTGTTGCTTGTTACGTGGCTTCTTGTGACAGGTGTCAGCGGCGGAAGAAGCCCTCGGTTGTGCCTGCTGGATCTCTACAGCCGATCGACATCCCAATCGACCCATTTTACCGAGTTGACCTTGATCTCCTCGGGCCATTTCCTCTGTCTGCTTCGGATAATAAATGGATTGCGGTGGCTGCGAACTATACTACGCGCTATGCCATTATTATTTTATTCGTCCTCTCGAACTCAGAAAAAAAACATACAAAAGCCGTTACACGAGCGATACCCACCAGTTGTACAAGTGACGTGGCTGCGTTTCTCATCCACGACGTTATCCTGCTCTATGGTGCTGCACGCCAGCTGCTCACTGACCGTGGCCGTTGCTTTCTTACTCGAGTATTCGAAGAAATTCTCCGATACTACTCCATTAGGCACTACTTCACCACCGCTTACCATCTACAAACGAATGGCCTCCCCGAGCGCCTCAGTCGCACACTCACGGACATACTGTCAATGCATGTATCCGCAGATCACTGTGATTGAGATATTACTTTACCGTTTGTTACCTTTGCGTATGATTCCTCCCGTTTGCCTGCGTACTGCCTCACACCGCTAATGCTAGTTCCTATGTTCGTGACGCCATATGCCGCACTGACGTCGCCCGTGTTGTTGCTCGCCGCCGACTGCCTTCCTCCAAGAACTCCCAAAAGCAGCGCCACGATTCTCGACATCGGCATGTCCACTACTCTCAGAACACTCTCGTCTTTCTTTGGACTCCCGCTCGCAGAGTTGGGCTCTGTGAGAAGCTCTTGCCGCGGTGCACAGGCCCCTACCGTGTTTTACGGCCAGTCATATCTGTGACATACGAGATCACCCCTGTGCACCCATGCCGACAATTCGATATGCCACGTACTGAAATCGTTCATGTCGCTCGCATGAAGCCATACCACTCCCGCTGTAGTTCCCCGACGTAGTACGCAGCCGGATGGTGATTTTCGTGGCGGGGTAGTATTACGTATATGCCACGATGGACAACAGAGTGTGGGACGACGAAGTTGAAGCCACGGTTGGGTTGGTGCTTGCCAGAACTCTTACGTCTGTCATCAGCTGTTGTGGTTTTCCTGAACTAGCCTTCTGCCACGTATCAATATTATCGTCATCTTGCACGCGGAATTTCCTTCCCGGTAAGTCTTGTCCGGGTGCGAATACTTCACGTGAATCCCTAGTGCTGCCTAAGGGAACTTAACTCCCTTGCGTCGTGTATGTTTAATCTATGTCCATGATGGCGCTCACCGCCCCTCTGCCTCAGCAACATGTTTTATCAGACATCTCTTTCCGTTCTGCTAAAGACGATTATTCTGAGCCCCATGCCTTACCAACGCCGAGAATTTCTCATAGTACTCCCAACCCACGTAGCCATTTTTATTACGACTTCCCCACTACTGGGACAGACAAGTGTTGTACACCACCGCATCTTAACTGAAATTAACTCGATCGTACGCCGAAGGTGCCTTATCTGGTTTCTCTCTCTGAATGAAATGTAATTAAAGAATATTTAAATGACATGCTCCGTCGCGATATTATTCGTCCCCCAAGAAGCCCATGGTCGTACTCAGTAGGGTTACTAAAGGAAAAAGACGGATCAGTACGATTTTGTATCGAATATGGCGCACTCAACAAAATTTGCTGACAAGACATTTACTTGATGCCGCGAATTTATGACGCCCATGAACTTCTCGAAGGCGCCGAATATTTCTCGACCTTTGACCTCCACTCACGTTATTGGCAAAAACTTATACACGAGGACAACAATGAAATAAAAAAACACGTTTTCGCAACTCCTGAAGGACGGAGGGATTGTTATGCGCCTCGGCCTTTTCAACGCACCAGCAACATATTAAAAATGATAGATGCTGAACTGCGTGACCTAAAATAGAGAACCTGTTTGTGCTGCTTAGATGGCATTGCTATATCTTCGTCAGCTTTAACGACCATTTAACGCATATGAATGACGTTCTCACATGCCTCGTTTCAGTGGGCCTTCAGCTCAACACCAAGAAGTGCCACTTGGCACAGAAGGAAAGTAAAACATTGGGACATCTAGTTAGCCATGGCGGTTTCGTCCAGACCCAGAGAAAAATCATTGCGGTCCTGAACTTTGCACGTCCTCAACGTACTGCAGATTTGTGGAGCTTCCTCGGCCTAGCGTCCAATTCCCATGCTATAATTAGGCATTTTGCAACTATTGCTGCACCACTTCATGAGCTACTTAAAGCGCGCAGCCTTTTCGTGTGGACTGAATAGTGCGACACTGCTTTTAACAACCTCGAGCACACCTTCACATAGTATCCTGTTTTTGGCACTTCAGCGACAGCGCTCTAAGCATCCTGCACACTGATGCCAGTGGTTATGATCTTGGCACTGTAATTCTGCAGTGAGATTCAACTGCGCGGGAGAAAGTGATTGCTTTTTCCAGCCGAACATGACTCAAGCGGAGAAAAATTACACCATCACCGAGCGGAATTGTCTTGTCATCGTCTGGGTGGTCCAGGTATTTCGCCGCATCTATGGTCGCGGAAAAATGGAGAGTAAATGATAGTCCACTGTACTGCTGTGTTACAGGCTAATTTGACAAACGGTAGAATAGTGCCCCTATTTCGATGGTCTGGTGTGACGTACGTGGAGTTGTCGTCTTCAACAGTTGTTGTGTTCGCTGACAAATTTGACAGGTCGACTTGGCCGTTGGATTCTATGCCTGTAAGGATACCATTTCGACGTAATTTATAAATCGGGTCGCCAACACCAAGATGCCGGCGCTATTTCTCGCTGTCCATTTTCGAAATCAGTCTGCTGTTTTTCTTCCCAATGGATTTCCGCCTCTGACCACAGCCGACCAACGCTTACCCCGAAGCATATTACAACAGTTTCTTTTGACGATTCTGACAATAAACGCACTCTTCGCTCACAGCAACTAGTCGACGCCTGCAGTCGTCCCATCATCGCCCGCCTTATCGGCGCTTCGAACCCATTCAATGCTATGTTCTGCCGACAGCTACGCAGCTTCATGCTCTAGGTTGGCAGCCTAAACCGTTACGTGTATTGACCTTATGGAACTTGTTGGATCCCAGTCGTCCCGCCTTTGCTTCGCCCACATATCCTAGCAGCTAGCCACGATGACGCTACTGCAGGTCACCTAGGTTTTGCAAAACCTAGGACTCATGAAGAGATTATTCTTTTGGCCTGGCCTATCCTCAAGCGTAGGTAAATACGTCGCTTCCTTGCCCCCTGTTCCGACATCGGAAACGGCCGACTTCTTCACCCGCTGGTCCATTACCTGTCCCGCCACGCCATTCGAAGCAGTCGGCATCGACCTATATGGTCCAGGCCTCTCTCCGATCGGGGTAATCATGGGATCATCAGAGCTGTCAGCAACCTTACGCGCTACGCCGAGATAGCATCCGTGCCCAATGGCCCAGTCACACAGGAGCATCGAAATAGGGACACAATTCTACAGTTCGTCACATTCGCTTGTAATACAGCACTACAGGGGACTATTGGTTACTCTCCATTTTTTCTCGTTTACGTCCGTCCTCCCACCACATTCTTGAGAGTTTTGTGATAATACTGGACCAGGTTTTGAGCCGTCGCGTATCCCTGGCAGACGCCACGCTTGACGTTGGACATCCAAGGAGGACGAGGAGCTTTTGCGGCGGCGATACGTAATAAACCTTATCTCCCACCGCACAGAGCTGGCCTTTCAACCCGATTGCACGCATGCACATAAAGTAAAGGGGTGGTTTCGGTACTCGATCGGTTGTGGGAAAGGCATGGTACTTGCAGATATGGTCGAGGAACAGGAGTGAGTTGCGCTGTTCGGGATGCGCTGCCGGTGAACGGGCGGATCGAGAACAGAAGTGATCCACGGAATGATGCCAGGAAAGAAGTGGGACGAAGCCGGGGTTTAGCTAAGCGACGGGTGCTGGGTATAAAGCACAAAGGCTGGAACAAGCACGAAACTCAAGCACGGGTCATAACTGGGGCGACCAGTAGGATACCTTTCGCTCTTACGCGTTTCGTAGCTTTAGTCGATAGTTTTCATGACCCCTTCAAGTGGAGTGCACATTGAGGCCCATACATAAACCTCGCAGCTACACGTAAATGTAGAGATACACAACACAGACTTGACATCCGGGCTTCCGCCATCGACCTACTAGTACGCACATTGCACTTACATCCTTTATCAGAAAATTTCTTTGCAGCAATCCGCGGGCCCGAAATAGGCGCCCCTTGTTGGATCAGGGCCGCAAGACTACACGGGTAGAAGCACTAAAAAAGTGTTACCAAATACGTGTCCCTAAGGCCGAGAAACGGCACAGACTGAACTCTGGCTGAGCTCACCACATTCTTCCGCACCAAACGGCAACCATTCCTGCTACCGCACCCCCTACCAAGAAACAGAATATCTGGCGACGACTGCAAACGAGAACCCTCCCCACGGCTCACTTTGCTGTATGGATATCCCGAAAACCTTGCCCTCCTTTAAATTTCTAAAGCGACACCGGCACAAATGCCATTAACCAGCCCGGCGTCTCCTCCTCCCTGTCCCAATGAATCGGTGATTCTCGGAACGCGGGAGGACTCGGAGGACATCCGGCTCCACGGTCCCGAGGAAGTTGAAGGTGGAATTTCATCGTGCTGCTAGCATCATGTGTACGTTGGACACAAACGTTTTCCTGAAACGGGGAGGGGCCCTGCAAGGACTTTGGGGGCGAGGAGACCACCAATACCGTGGCGGCGAATAAATGTTTGGGCTCCCCGACTGTCACTTAGACCAGTTCCAATTAAAGAGTTTAATGTATCTCCAAAAACGTATCTCCCAGTGGCTGTCAGCTACATGCACGACCAATCTTTTATGGCGTCCGTAAGCCAACTTCCCGAGCTCCTATTATCCCTCTAACTTTCCAGTCCGGTACTTTCCTAAACAAAGGGGCGGCGAAGCAGCGCCCGTCCACTAGTGCCCCAGAAGAAAAAAAGCTGGGAATAGGGTCCGCAGACGCGAGCGAGGAAGCGAAGGCCGTCGGCTCTCGCGGTGGCAATGGCTGGGGTCTCTAGTGAACCTCAAACAGGGATTAGCCACAACATACCGGTCCCGCCCTTATTCTGAACTCCGTATAGTCTTAGCAAAAAGTAACCCATCAACGGGATTTTCCGTCATAGTGTAGCGGGTACCTGCCCTTAAGAACTGAATATGGGCAACGTAAGCAGCTCTTTGTCATCCACGTTTTAGGCCTTTTGACGTACACTGTTCCCGGAAGGACTCTACGATATGCATGAAAAGCAGACCTTGCGGATTGACTATCTGTGGCACGGAGGGTGCGGCACGGTAACAAATGGATACGGGTGCAGGGGGACAGCGATGAATCAAACAAAAATCGTCATTGCAGCCACGTTATTCATGGTAAATAGAACCGTTTAAGAAACCTAAGGACGTAGTGAACCCTGTCAAAAATCCGAGCCACCATCTCCGTGAAAGGCGCCGTAACAAAGAAACTAGATTTGGAAAACTCGCGAAAAGTTAGCGACCTTTTGGCTCATGTGGATGTTATGATCTCGTGTCAGGGCATCCGGTCCCGGTCATGGCAGCTACGTTTCGATGGAGACGGAACCGAAGGCTTCCATCTAGCGCGCGACATCTGTGCGAGTGTAAATAAATCCAGGTGGTGGATAACCAGAGTCCTTCACCATGGCGTCCCGAATAGAAGATGCTAGGTAGGTACGTTGAACCCCATATAATCATCATCATCATCTTCAGCCTGACTATACCTCTATACAGGGCAAAGGCCTCTCCCATATTCTTTCAATACCCGGTCCTGTGCGAGCTTTATCCACTTGACCCCTGCGAATTTCTTAATCTCATCCGCCCACCTAATTTTCTGCAGTCCCCTGCTACGCTTTCCTTCCCTTGGAATCCAGTTTGTTGCCCTATGCGACCATCGTTTATCCTTTCTTCGCGCTACATGTCCTGCCCATTCCCATTTATTCTTCTTTATTTCTATCAAAATGTCAGTGATTTGAGTTATTTCTCTCGTCCACTCTGCACATTTCCTATCTGTTAAGGTTATCTGTACCATTTTTCTTTCCATAGCCCTCTGCGTTGTTCCCAACTTAAGTAGAACCCTCTTCGTTAGCTTCCACGTTTCAGCCTCATAGGTAAGTACAGGTACGATGTAACTAATATATTTTCCTCTTGAGCGATACCGGTAAACTGCTAGTCATAATCTGGGAGGGATTGCCAAATGCGCTTCATCCCAGTCTTATTTTCCTTGTTATTTGCCTTTAATGATCCGGATCCGCGGTTACATACCTCTCCAAAATAGATGTATTTGCCTACTACTCCCAGTGCTTCGCACCCCAACGTAAACTGCTGTTCCTTCCGTAGGCTATTGAACGTTACCTTAGTCTTCTGCATATTGATTTTCAAGCCTACCTTTCTACTTTTCCTGTCTAGATCACCAATCATTTTTTGCAGTTCATCCCCTGAGTTACTTAGCAAGGCAATGTCATCAGCAAATCGCAGATTACTGAGGTATTCTCCATCTTCTCTTATCCCTAACTGCTCCCATTCCGATTCTCTGACTACTTCGTCTAAGCAAGCTGTGAATAGTATGGAGATATCGGATCTCCTCTCCTAATACCTTTCTTTACCGGAATTTTGTTACTTTCTTTATGCAGAACTATGGCTGCTGTGCACCTTCTGTATATTTCTTCCAGCACTTTCACGTACGGCTCGTCTACACCCTGGTGTCTCAATGCCTGTATAACCGCCGAGGTTTCAACTGAATCAAATGCTTTTTCATAATCAATGAATGCTATGTATAGAGGCTGGTTATATTCCTAGCATTTGCCTATCACCTGATTGATGGTATCATTATGAATGATAGTAGAGTATCCTTTCCCAAAACCTGCTTGATCTTTTGCTTGGTTGCAGTCTAAAGTTGGCCTGATTCTAATAGCGATTACTTTGGTAAATATCGTATACGTAACAGACAGTAAGCTAAATGGTCTGTAATTTTTTTAATCCTTAGTGTCCCCTTTCTCATGAATTAAGACAATGTTTTCGTTCTTCCATGGTTCCGGTATCGTCGATGACACCAGGCATCGGGTAGCTGCGCCGGGCGGCCAGTTTTTCTGGCACGATATGCCCCCGTCCTTCAACAAATCTATAGTTACCTGATCCCCTCCAGCTGCTTTCCCCCTTTTCATGGTTTCTAATGCCTTCTTAACTTCTTCCTTCGTCACTGGCGGAACGTCTGACAGCATTTCACTATCGCCAATCTCATTATCGTGAGTTGGTTGTCTGCTGTAGAGATCTGTGTAGAACTCCTGGACTACTTTGACTATCTTGCCCATATTCGTGATGACAGTGGCCGCCTTGTCCCCTAGCGCATACATATGATTTTTGCCATTGCCTAATCTCTTCTTCATCGCTTTAAGGCTTCCACCGTTCTTAAAGCATGCTCAATTTTCTCCATGTTATACTTTCTTATATCGGCCACTTTGCGCTTCTTGATTAGTTTTGATATCTCTGCGAATTCTATCTGGTCTGTTGGATTGGAAACTTTCATACTTTGGTGTTTCTAATCAAATCCTTCGTCAACTTAGGCAGCTTACCGGTATCCCCTATAACTATCCTACCGCCTACTTCTACAGCGCACTCAGTAATGATATCTCTGAAATTATTGTTCATTGCTTTTAAGCTAATGCTGATATACTACCATATACTATGGGACGACAAAAGTAAGGACGTATGCCATGGACAGTGAGCTTCAATCCGGGAAAACCAAAGGGACATTGTTGCTGCGAGAAAGTTTTGGATAGAGAGTTCAGTATCGTCGTTTTAAAAATGTTGGTATCATATACGTTTCTGTAATCACATCAGTGGCCTAACACGCCAGAAATGTGAGTACTAGTCCTAACGCACTAGGAGCTTTGCAACATGGGCCCTTGACTAGCTAATGCAAGCTGTAGCCCAGTCTTCTGTGGAAGCAATTGTGCTGGAAACTCCTAAAAGGGGTTTGGCATTTTGCGCGCGGTAATGGTTCATTTTGCGGCAGGATCATAGTGACTAGCCTTTTACAAGCACTAACGTAGAGAAAACCTAACCTTGTCAGAGAAGCGGCATGCTTACGGAGTTGTGAATGTTTTTTTTATCGATAATATAGTGGCAAGCAAGGAATGAGCACGAGCATTTCAAGGACCTACTACTATTGAGTGAACCTCGCATGCCGGAATGGCATAGGCTTCTAGGTGGCAGCGTAGCTAAAAATAGAGACCTTTAGTATAGCGTACACAAATACACGCAGAGAAATAGCGCACGCCAAAAATATCGTGATGCTCACCCGTGCATGCGCTATACAATAGCCAAGAACGAACTCTCGCGAACGATCGGCCAGCGTACGCGAAATTGTGAGTTTATCGCGTCGTGGTTTATCGTGCCAGGCATTCGCGTACGATGGGGAAATAGCATTGGCAAGATTGCGGCGCCCAGGTCACCCGCTTCAGTGTGAGTTTGTATTCGTTAGCGTGTTTTTCTGCGCGCTAGTATCTACATATGGTACAAGGAACTTTCGCTTTGACTTATTTAACATTCATTACAAACAGTTATTGATTTATGTGTTGTGGTTTTTTCATTTTGCTCGGCGGCTGCGCACTCCCTAAGCCTGACGATTGGCGTTGTTTTGTTGGCATGGCAACGCCATGAAGTGGATTGCCTTGGGGTAATTGCACTGCTTACACGCTTCTTTCCGTGAACAGAAGTTGTGAACATGGTAGGCCTCATATTGACAACATAAATCTTTATGGAAAATGAAATTAGTAGTTTCTGATGTGTTATCGTGGCTCAGTGTTCAACACAGGAGCAAAAGAACTTGCTTTAGTCCCGGCGCCACTTGGCTAGTTTTGACACCCGAGTGAAAAAAAAAAAAAAAAAGCGCCTAGGTGTGTTCGTCCGGCTAACTAAAAGCGCCGAGGCGACACACTGAGTAATGTCCCGTAATTCGCGTTTATCGCATGAAAGATTCCATACGCTACACTAAATGTCTCGAATGTCACTACTGCATCAGCTATATGAACGTTTCAGTCACGCAATTTACTCAAAATTTAGGTAAATAAACACAGAGCTACTGAGCAGGTCGTAAAAAATTCTATCGGAGCAGTAACAAAAAAGAAGTTGACTTTAATAAAGATAGATGATAAAACATTTCTCTGCCCGCTAAACCGGCAAGAATACCCACCGCCAGATAGGACACTAAATACGAGCAAAGGAAACATCTGGAGGCGCTTACAAACCAGGACTTTTCCGAATGCAGCTACCGTTAGCCTGTGGTACCTGATCAGTTCTCAGATAGGTGCCAGCTATTACTGGATAAGGCAGATCTGGTGTACATGATATGAAAGTGTCTAGAAATCAAAACGGTAAATCAAAAGACAAAAATAGAAGGATTTCAGGAGACTTTACTGCTGAGCTCAAGTCCTGAAACTCAGCTAGATGTAAACCGACTGTCCGGACACGCGGCCGGGTTCAAAGACTCCAGGCCGCCGCCTAGTTCGATAGGCTGACACCTATCCTGTATTGTTGGAGTTTTACGATCATCCACCCACTTACCTCTTTGTTCCTGACATCGAAACAATGATAAAGTCTCTGATTGTGAGAAAACGATCATCACGGGAGAAGCAATATGACCTACTTATGCTACATTCGTCGATAAAAAAAAATATCGCTATGTTCTCGTATGACGTCTCTACCAGAGAAGACATTCAACTTTTCAGTTGGCCTTTGACTCGTGATCCCGATATATATTTCAACGCATATTGTCACGTTGGCAGATTTTGTCACCTCTGTCGAATGTATTTCAGGCATATTCATATAAACGCCTCCGTGATCACAATAAAAGGCACTGTCTCAGATGTGGTGTCAGCCAGTCAGTACATCTTCGCACAACTTGTACGAACGCCAGGTAAGGTATTACCATCTCCTGACTTGCGTAAATATTTGCGAGCGCGTACTATAAAATAAACCGTGAAACCTATAGCTTGGGATATGTGACATCTTGCAGAAAACTGTTTGTGATTTCTAATTGTCCTTCCTGAATAATATCACTAATTCTTGATGATGATGATGATGAATATTATTAACACCTGCTAAATATTCAAGAATATATTTTGTCATAACGCTGTTTCAATGCAAACATTCTGATCTATAAGTAAATTAATTAGAGTGCTGATTGAAAAAGTAGTTATGCTCATTTACACTAACAATCTCTAGGGAATGAAAGTTACACAAGGATTTTACCTAGAGTAACATTGTAAAAGAGGCGGCATACCTGTAACAAAATTATGCTTTGAGACGAGTTCCTGTACTTTATAAGACTTAACCTGGATTGTTTAACTACAACAGGAGAGCAATTGTCATTTGCATAATTTTTTGTGTTGGACATTGTTTCACAACTCTTAAGTAGCCTTTGCTTTTCATATAAATTTTTCGTTGTCTATAGCGTTGAAGTTGAACCCTCGCCAAGCGGGCTCCTGCTGTGATGATGGGAGTATCGCGTGAAATGGCACCTGAGGAAATTCTTTTTTTTTTTTTTTTTTGCTGTTTTCAGATGGTGAGAATGTTCCTACCGGTGTGGACTTTGCTGCTGTTTGCCTGTGAGCTCAGTTCGTTTTGAGTACCTCCTCGCGATCACGGCGGACTTTAAGGGGACCCTGCCAACAGCTTCATTTATTTACTGTTCTTAGTAAAAAAAGACCATTTAATTGATATTCCAAGTATAACATGACTCCATGTCACTTTCTTGCCACGTATCCGGCAGGAAAAAAAAATTGGAGAATAAAATTGAATCTATTATTGAATCTATGATATAGTCAGCCGCATCATCAAGCTCCTCACGCCCAGACTAAAAAGGCCAGGCCGATGCCTTTCAGTACCGAATCTGGCATACGGTATCCTCCAGAATGAGATAAAAATTCAGGGGTAGCGAATGGAGTTATGAGAACCAATGGTTTCATTTGCAATCTATTCCGTTTCTGATTCCAATGTAATTTGAATTCAGTTGTGTTTACTCACCAATATAATCCAATTTAGATTTAGTTAGAGTTCAGGTATCATTCTTATTTAACTTCTTATCGTATTCGCCGATTTGTTCATTTTTATAAAGTTATTTTTAATCATCTGTGTTTTCGCCGAGCCATCCGGCGTCTCTAGTCTTTCCCATACAAGCGGAAATCTCCGCATTCCGCATGTGTGAGGTCCTCTGGCAGCCAAACGTGGGAGAGGGCAGCCGGAGGCTTTTTATAAACAGAGTCGTCGCCGGACATTTTCGAAGCGGTGGTGATAAGGCCCCGTTTTTGAGAAATTCCAACGACAGCATTGCAAGCACTTTAGTTGGCAAGTCGGGCTCTGATTGGTCAGTAGGTTGTTTGACGTCACTGGGACACCCAGCCAATCCAGGTTGCTCCTCTGAGATGGGAGGGTGAGGTGGGAATCGAACTATATCGGACCATCGGATGCCGAGTCATACAGGGCGCCCTCGTCACACGCCGAGAAGTTCGCACGGCTCGATTAAAACGGAGCTTGATGTCTATGTCGGGAAGCTTTTCACATAATGCGTCAGCTTACGTCTGAATGGTAATGAGTGTGCGTAGCACAATTGAGGCGCGAAATGAGGAATTCGTGTTCAAGCGAGCTGTAATCTGTTTATACGCAAACGAGAATCCCTAAGTTCGCCGCCCACGGGAGCCATAAAAAGCTTTACATTCAGATCCTTAGACGCAGAGCTGATGTGCCTCAGAAATGTTTCGTCTTAATGGTATCCTGTCGCTGTGAAACCATTATGTGGCGCGCAATCTCGCGAAATGTGTTATGGTGGTGACATGTTTGTTTCCTTTTTGAACGCCACAGTATTATTGTATCTCCACTTCGAAACGAATTGGGGGGATACTTAACCTCCGCCATTGACAGATGTGAATGAGTAACCCCTTCAAGTTTTGCCGCTGTTATCTTCAAATACTTCGGGGCATGAAGTTGGCAATTGGCCTATTACGTGGTCATCCGACAAATGTTACCAACGAAGCCCCTATGTAACCAAGTCATACGAACTTGCGTCTGTCACCCAAGAGAGGCGTGTGCTACACCCAAGGGTCCTGGAGGGCTGGATTACCATCTAAAGCTCCCATTTGAAATGAGAAGCCCGGGCTGGCAGCACCTGCCATGTCACATGCCCTTGTGACGTCACACAATCTTCCCATAAATCAGTGCTAGGCCACGCCACCAGCCAGAGCCATGCTCATGATTTTTCACTCACAACGTCGACACGCCAGATTTTCTGCGGAAAAAGGGGCTTTTTTATTCATGCGCTATCGCGTGCTCTATCGCGTCGACCGTTTCATGACTCGCCCCATCGAAAAGATACGAGCACGCTTCTGGAGATGACACG